>JAUZNC010057806.1:0-10924 GCA_034780395.1 Vannuccia rotundouncinata | reverse complement strand
TGTAATTAGTTTGTAGATAGGGTGATATCATTTGAATGTATTTGTGTAATTAGTTTGTAGATAGGGTGATATCATTTAGTTTGTACTATAATTGTATTAACATATGCATTTTATGTTCTTTTGTGATACACATAGTAGTGTACCATAACCTAAGAACTTTAAATAAATGAATATTAAAGAAATGGAAGAATACAAAAAGATAAACAACTAAATAAGAAGAGTCTTCTACCATGCGGATGAAATGGTGGGGCCTCTGTACTCGGCGACGGTCGGGAATAAGGACCCTCACGATCTCTGTGCTGGAGTTTACTGCGCCACTTACTGGACGCGCCTCCATTCGATGAGAATGTGAGAGAAGGGGGCCGTGGAAGGCCGCCAGTCTGGACATTATCCTCTCCTGCTTTTTGCTTGGTGATTGAGGGGTCTTGAGGTGATGTGACTGGATTAGAGTCTATGGAGAGAGAGGGACAACTTCACTGGTGCGACAAGCAGCACCTTATGCCAATACTTTGGTTTACGATACCCACCTAACTGGCAAGCGTCAGGAGAATTATCAGTGACTGCATTTGTGGTCACTAGAGGACCACGTGGGCTGTACATTGACCGAGGACGAAAAGAAGACCTTTGATTGTTCAACAGTACACGACTACTCCCCTTTATATTGGCAGTTGGAAATGTCTAAAACATAACGAACCAATTAGAATATTAAAAGTGCCTACTATATGCTTTTACAAAGATGAATAAACAGTGAATTAACCTTGGGCTCCATCATTTTGGTCTGCATGGAAGTGGGCCTCTCTGCCCGTTGACCTGTGCTTTCTGCTGCTACGGAAGCAGCCGGAGACCTCAGACTTGAAACTGGAAACGTTTGCGGCTGAGGAATACCCGAGGAGGCAGCTGACCCACCTCGACGAAGCGGTTTCACTGGCGGTGGCATTGTGGTATGAGTTATTTTCGACGTCCCAGTAGTAGAGTGACAGCCTCCCATAGACCAGACACTATACACAAGTCAAGTTTAACTGTAAATACTCCATCAAAACCAAATCTATCCAACAACACACTTGTAAAAATAATCTACTAGCTTAATAATAGTTTTACTCTTGTCAAGTCAAAAATAGATAAGGATAACAAAGACACCATAAAATGTCATATTTTGGTAAGTAAACATATCACATTTGTAATAACAAACATCTATATTTTAATACCAGGTGAAATAATATAAAGCTATTTAAAGTTAATATAAACACAATCCTATTGATAATCGTATATATTAATAAATCGTTTAAAAGTTTTGAAAATAAGTACCTCTTTAATAAAATTGTTAGATGAGCACTAGGGTTAGTTCAGCAAGCAGAGCTAAATCTGGAAGTAAATAAAAAAGAATTTGATATCATGTTAAGATAGCATTAATTAGAAGTGTGGATGGAGTCAGTCTGTAAAAATACAACAAAATATAGAGGAAATTATGCATGCTGGGTCCCTCAAGTAGGATTCAATTATGCAATTAATTTTGTAGTATTAAGTAGTCCATTAAGATATTATAATTATTATAAAATGAACAACTATAATTCTCTATCTTGTTTACCTTCTGATTCATGGACATTTTTAGCATTGAAGGTTGCTAAAATTTCAGAAACATGAATTTTGACAATTTCAAATTTCTATAACTTTTGTATGGGTTCTAAAAGAATTGGAATATTGCAGAATAGGAAAGTTCACTGTTGAAGATATATAAAAAAGAAAGATGCAATTAAAGAAGATGCTGATAAGATTTCATTGATTGTAAACAAATAATACCATCCAAATTCCCACAAGTTGATGAATGGATAACAAAATGGATCCAAACTGCAACAGAACTGACTGGTTTGTGTGACTGCCATCTTCTTGTACGAACACAACAGTTTTCAGTAGGATTGGGACTGGATGAAGATGTCATAAAGGAGGTACATGTTAGAATGCAAGACTTGGTTTGAGCTCTTAATTGATTCATGGAGAATCTGGGGAGGTTTATCCAGAAATTGCGATTCAGTGGATAAGAACAAAGCTCACTTAAGTTGTCAAAAACTTCACACCAGAGAACATATACAATGCTGATGAAACTGCATTATTTTGGAAATTACTTGCAAACAAAACAATTGCATTTGAAAATCAAAAGTTTGAAGGATGGAAAGCAGAAAAAATTGCCATACTCTTCTTGTTTTGGGAAATATGGCTGGTGGCAAAGAGCCTATGTCATTGGTAAGTCAAAGAATCAAGTCAACAATCCCAACACTCCATTATGAAGCTAATAAAAGGCATGAATGACTGGCAAATTCTTTACAAGCAACATCAAGAAGTTTGATAGAAAAATGGCTGCTCAAAATCGACATGCTGCATTTGTAATTGATAATTGACCAGGTTACTCAACAATAGATGGTTTAACAAAAGTGGAGATGGTGTTTCCTTTACCTAACACAACCAATGGATGCTGGAGTCATTCTCTGTTATAAGATGAATTATAGATGTCAAATAACAAGGCATCAACTTGTAGTTTTCAATGAGAAACTAGAATTTAAACCTACACTGCCTGGCCTGATGTCAAAGCAACCACAATCCAAAACTACTTCTGACATGTTTGATTCAATACTTATATTCAATACAAATATTGCTCAATACAGGTGGGATCATTTTAGATCTAGTGGTCTTATACCAACTGATGTAAGCATTGAATCTTATAATGATGTAGATGAAGAAGTGGCTGTCTCAGGTTAAAGCTGAAATTGTGAAATAAGTTTCTGGCATTTGATATTATGTAAGTATTTTGTTTTAATTCAAATGAGAACATTAAACTTTTCTGCTAATTCATATTATTAATATTATTTTTACAATATTTTCTGTTTTAGTGATGTGATCTAGAGAAAGAAGACAGACTTGATTTTCATGAAAAATCCTGATGATGATGAGACTCCTGTTCCTTTACAATCACTTGAAGAAATACAGATAATCAACTACAGATAAGTTTGTGTGGAATGTCATTAGATGAAACAGAAAAGATGCCACTCATGTTTTGACTTCATTACAACAATGTTGTCAACAAATTGCAGAGAAAAGAAGGTTTAAAAAACCGTAACTGAATATTTTAAATAAATTTTGAATAATAATTTTATTGCAAAATTAACATCCATATATGCATTTTTTTACAGGTATGCATTTATGTATTTTTTATGATTAAACTTTAAAAAATTTTTTTTTTAATTTTTGCCTAAACTGGAAATCTGTTAAACTAAATGATTTTTGCAGCATTTTGCTATTATGGTTGAGCCAGAATAGACTGTATATTACTAAAAAAATTATAATTAAATATAAAATAATTTTACACAATACAGATAAAATATTATTGTTTGAATAATGTGTTATATATTTTTATATATATTTAGAACTATTCAGTTTAAGTTTCAATAATTTTATTCATTCATTAAATAAATTTTGGGTAATTTTACTATCTTATTTTATATAAAATGTAATTTACTTAAATCCAGTCAATAAGTCCTATATGCCATCAAATATTGTTTTTGTTAAAATGATGAAAACAGGTTATTATTCCAACTCAAAAATAACATTTTATAGAAAACATTTTTTTAAAAAACTGAAAGAAATTTTAAGTATATAATGTTTGACCTCCCTTAGTTTAGCATTAAAAACCAATAAAAAATATATGATTATATACAATTATATATACATAATTAAATAATTAAATGATAATTAAATAAGACAATGAAAATATAAAATATTATCTTTACATAATATTTAAAACTAATCATTTTATTCTTAATATGCAACATCTTCAGTCTGAAAAAAATATAGGATATAGGAGCCACTGAAGTGCAGAAAATGGAATTAGCCAATATTTTTTATCTTTGTTTTATAAATTAGCATTTTTAACATTTATATTGATTGCATGACTTATACTTATATTATTAATGTTATTAATACATATATTCTTGGATTTAAAATTAATGCTCTTGATTCTCTTTGATTTAGATATTTGAAGGAATTTATTACATTTAATATTTTAATTGATATATAGAGAAATAAAATAATAGATATATAAATTTTCACATTATAATATTTTTTTGTTTAATTTGCTTATAAAAGTTCATATAAAATACATTAATTAAATTAATTATAATTTTTCTGCAATTAAATTATATAATAATACAAATTACACAAATTTTCATGAATAAACAGTTATATATATATAATTAAAGACTAAAGTAACTATATAGTGACTAAAGACTATTTATGATTGCTTAATTCTATTTTCTACATTTCAGTCTCTTTTATCCTTAGTATGGACATAAGAAGACTGATATATACTAAAATAAATGGTATTCATTTTTTATCCAGCTATTTAGACATATAGCTGACTACTATTTTTCTTATTACTTTGAAATTATGCAAATTTATCATACTGATATATTTTCATGAACTCAAACAATAGCATTCTATGACAAAAGTACTCCAGATATTTATCAATATTACTCCAATTTAACTAGTGAAAGATAGAATTGGGTGTATAATGTATGCCAATTTTTTATGCCATTTGGACATTGCTTTTTTTCTATTACAATTCAATGAAAATAATTGGGAATTCCTTTTTGTTTATATATATAAAAAATTGGGGTCTGCATGCACAAGATCTTTGACTTAGAAAAAGTCCTGCAATTGGCGTAATCATTTGCTTATAAATCTTCACATTTTCATAAGTTAACATATATTATATGAAAATATTAGGTAAATTGCCAGTTTACCTTAATAGCCGTTGCAAATTCTTGTATAGTAATTATAAAATTATGTAAAATTCAACTTACTGCTCAAATAAAGTGTCTTCAAACAAGAAAATTAAAACATTTTAATATTCCCTCATTGAATATATTTGTGAATCTAACGTATAAATAATCAAATAGAGCAGTAAAACAGTATATTATAATGAATCAGAATGAATTTCACAATGCAAAGTTCTGATCTATTAGTATTTTTCTGGTTTAAATTTTAATTTAGTTAGTATTGTAGTTTTTATTAGCGGTAAATGTATCACCTTTTTTATTTTGGGTTTTGTTTCTGTCATAACATTTTAAATATTTTAAACCAATTACAAAAATATAAAATGATTTTATTAGATGCAAATAATCAATTTATAACGTTATTGTTGATTTCAGTTAATTTGTTAGTTTTTTGTTGATTAGATTAACGATTTTCCGAAAATTCCCTAAATATAATGTGGCTTAAGATGTAATATTATTATATGTCTATAATATCCGTGATAACATTTTTTACAGTACTATTCACATATGCTCCATTAGGGGCGCTGTTTAAAAATGACGTCACGCTGATTAGGGGAGGGTGGGTTGATAAATCCGTGACAAAGCGTGATGGAGGGGAAGAGGGGGTTTCCAAAATTGTGGCGTCACAAAACATTTCTGTAAAAGCCGCATATAGTCAGAAAGTTAACTCTGTTGTATTATCATTACTCTTCAAAATTTATATATTTCGGATAAATTCCGTGAACGCTGTAAAATTAATAAAAGCAATTTTTGACTCATGGATTTATATAGGAATCAAATATTTAAAATTCAAACAATATGATTAGTTGATATAGTTGAGTTATAAGTTAAGATTACATTTAATTTAAATATTTCGTATATATAGATATTAAAGATAGAAAGATTTTAAGGATCCATCCATGGTCACGATTAATATAAAATTTTAAATTTAAACAATAAGATTAGTTATTAATATAGTTGGATTAAAATTTAAGATTATATTTAATTATATCGTATAAATCAAAAGGAAGAATTATTGATAAATAGATATTAAAGATAGAAAGATTGGTCAAGTCACAAGATAGATAAGATAATGCTATTTATTAGTAAATCTTGAGCACAGAGACATCTATCCACGATCTCGATTAATAGTTGGCATGTCATCACGAATGTGTATAGCTTCTTTAATATGTCTGTCAGGGTGACCTTAAGAATATTCTAATATTTTTGTAGTAAAAGGAATAATAGGAATTTGTTGGGTGTTGTGATATTTTTATTATAATGTTTTGCCATAGCTGATATCTTAACATCACCTTTGTGAATGGCGTTAATATGTTCTTTAATTCGCGTGTGTTATTCTCTTTTGGTTTTTCCTATGTATTTATTTTCACAAATGGAACATGTAAATTCGTATATAACATTTTTTTTCCAAAATTTGTTAGATAAGGTACAGTTTTTAGATGTGCACATAGGCGGTTGTAGGCATGAGGATATTAATTTATTATGTAATTTGGTTCCCGATGTAAAGATAGGAGTAATATTTAGTTTACTTTGTCGAATAATATGTTTGACTTCATTTGAGTGTTGAGCATTTGAGTTATGCTCAACACTCAAATGAAATAACAAATTATTAACAAATGAAGTAAAAAAAGTAACAAATGAAGTAAAATTGCTTACATTATGATGGTATGAATTTTATCTATAAATAAATACGAACGCTTTATAGGTTTCTTATTCAGCTAGTATAAAAATTTCGTATACTTTGTCAATTACTCAATGTTTTTTTTCTATGATTGCGAATTATTTATAAATTGTTTATACTAATATACACATAGAAATATTTCTTTCAATAAATTTTAGTATGTACAATATAGTTATTATGCCATTTGTTGTTAATATCCTTGTATAATTATTTTACGTATGGGGGGGGGGTGTACATCAGAAATAATACATAATATAATAGGGGGTATAGAGAAAATGATTACCCTTGATTATTGGGGGGGGGGGTATATGTATATGCAATTTTAATGAAAGAAATAAAAACAAGAATATTTTATCAATATATGTATATTTTCTAAATAAATAAATATAGATAGTTGCTTGAAATATTACATTTACATAAATATACAGTAGATTGAAAGTAATTTTAAGTGCGTCCATGAAAATAATGTTAATAGATAAATAGAGAATATGAACAATAAAATTGACATGTTTTTATTATGCATAATAAGTCTTAATTACCTTGCTTGGAGTACAGTTGTTTGTACCACTGCGCAGAAATTTAACATGTAAAGATGCATAGGGGTTGCAATGTGTATGAGTATAATCAAAACGCAGTTATAATAGAAATGTTCGGAAAATCCTACGTGGATGGGACGTGAGCGGCGAATGCAACGGTGAGTAGGAACTAATTTATGATTATGGTAAAAGATCATGAAAGATCACTTCAATGATATTTGTGAAATTTTAAAACTTTTATGATGTTCATATAGACACTATTCACCAGTAAAATAATAGAAATCCGTTACTGTTTTGGTATCGATAACTTTAATTAATCATGATTTTAATTGTAAAATCGAACTCTCCATATGTAATATAGTAACATTCGTCACTTATACTGTCTTGGAAAAAATCAAAGCATTAATAAAAATCAATAAATACCAATCAGGTATTTATAACATTAATTAATCATGTTTTTAATTGTAAAATCGTATTTCCTATATGTAATATAGTTCTAATCGCTGTTGAAATTAATAAAATCCGATACAGTATAGCCAAAATAAAATTAATGAAGTACCTTATACACATCGCGTTTAATTCCACTATACGAATTTGAATTCACCGTAAATTTTTTTTAATTCCCGGAGAAAATAGCATAAAATAGGTGTCAATGAGACAGATGTTAGGCATGCTTATTTTTAAATACACTATATACTCACAGCCAACGATTTTTAATTCCCAACGAAAAATGTCCACGCATTGAAGAGAAGAGAGAAAAATTGTCATTAACTATAATAGCAGCTAATAGTTGGCGATCAGCCAGATGCTGTCATGCCCAATTTTAGAACCCCGTGAATTTTTTGCCCATTAATTTAAATGTGCTAATTAAGGCCTTTTCCGTGCTTTAATCGCTTAAATCCAAATAAATTTTGAATATGAACAAAATTTTGCGGACGATAAACCAATCGACTTAAAATTTTAACTTTGAATTGACTGGACTCCTATTGGATGACATTTTTTAAAACAATAAAGGTGGGTGGAAATTTAATATGTAAATGTGCGCAAAAAATGTAACATGCATGTGAAGGTGCGGAAGATAATTTTAGCAGAGTGCGGGGGGATTGGCGTTTGTTCGAACAAAGAATCATTTGTTTGTTTTAGAGGTCGTCCTAACCTACTACTATGCTTTTTATATCCCAGGATCAATTGAGTATTAAAATGTAAAAGCATTCTTATGTGACTATTGATTTCATCAGGGACTACTATAATACTAAAGTATTCCCTGGATTTAATTTTGCATCTATACCTACGTCATCACAGTGATTTATAAACTATTTGCTTGAGGAGACCAATAATGAATTTTATGTGGCTTATCCTCACCAAAATTAAAGCAGGTTTGAAAGAGCTAAAAGAGATAACGAATGGTATGAAGCCAAAAAGCTGGGGCACAATTCACTCTGGACAATTTGATGAAGTGAATCATAGAATTAGGAGATCTGTAAGAAGTAAACTTTAAACCAATCATTCCTTAAAAAAATTACTAATCACTTTCAATTTTTTTAACGAAGTTTAAAAAAGAGCTGACACTGGAAACATGCGCGCCCGCAGTGGGGGGTCGTTGGGTCGAACGACCCATTAAAACTTTTGACGCCTATTAATTTAAATAAAATATAAACTCTAAAAAAAAATTTAAATATGCATATCCCTTCAAAGACGCCAATATATCTGGTAAAGAGCGCCTATACTTATACATACACACTGCGTAACATAGCTTTACTTAGCAAGTTTTAAAAAAAGCAACTACGTCGGCTTCATACATGGTTACGTTCATCAATGACAACTTTTCGTTAATTGTCCTAACTTGCTCTGATTAACGTCGATTATGGGCATCCATTAAATGTAAAACAATTGTAAAAGATTTTTGGAACTGCACCCCTGCCGAATTAATATTTCTAACTTACTTTTTGAGTAATATTAATAGGTGCATATAATTTTATTTTTGATAAAACATAATTTGCATTGATTTCATTCTACCTATAAATAAAATGTTTGTACCATCCATGTAAATAAAATTAGCACATTTGTTCTATGTATACCATATACCTATATATCATTGACATTGATGCTGGAATTTAAAAATTATAAGAATTTGGAATTATATTAACGCAACGTAATGTACTACAATTTAATATATGTAAAACTACATAGAAAATTATTTTTGTAACCGGCCTTCTATTTTCTCTATTTCTCCGTTGAAGCAATTCTCATAGATTTCTGACTCTTCTATATTTTACATAATATAAATTTCATATTATTAAACATATGGTATATTGTTTATTCAATTTTATTATGATTTATGTAAAATGAGCACGAATATTTAACTACTTCAATAATATAGTTCCTATATTATACCGTTTTGTTGCAAAAGTCGAAAATTTTAAAATAATGCAGATCTTGCATCCAAATTTTGAACAAATAAACTAGACACTTGGCTCATCTTTTGGCAATATTTCACTTTATTAAACTTTTTGGTTTTTGAATTATAGTCATTTAATTTTAGATCATTTTTTATCGAAATATTTGACGAAAGACAAATAGTTGACGATTATTACCGATAAAAGAAGCGCGGCTGATTTAAAACTCGAGTTTTCGATTTGAAATATTAATGAGCTAAATATATGCTATTTTTATTGAAGATAATAAATAATTACTTAATTAATTATTCTCAATATGCAGTAGCCTTCAGTGTGATTGAGCATTGTATTTTATCAATTAAACTATTTTCAGGAACTTCAAAAATAACTAAATTTGGACATTGTTGGCGTTTAGGATTGATCATAATTGAGCTATAATAACGACGTAACTTTCGAGATTGCATCCTAGAAAATCGTATTTTGCATGTGTTTTCCTAAAATATATCTAATCGGGACTTTCGTGCTTATTTTGTTCTTCTAATCGGGACACCAACTCTTATCGGGACATCTTATTAAGACAGTCCTGATTAGATATGGTTTTTATAACGCATAAAAGATTATATCCCGATAAGATTATTGCAAATATAAATGTTATAAAAAAGTCTACAAAATTAATGTTATCGATCGTTTATTTAAAGTTAATTAAAACAAAACATATTAATATTTGAAAATAGCGCCAGGCGCGCCTTTAGAAACATTACATTTTTCTTAGATATTTATGTTTAAAAGTTATATTAATATTTAAAAATACACTTGTTATACATATATTATACGTGTGCTATAAAAATTAGGGATAAGAATCAAATGTCTAAAATCGCAATATTAATAGAAATATTATATACCTATTATAATAATTATTTAGCTTAGAAAAGGAGTGTTAGTTGCTGCGGAACCTATTTATTTTGGGTGGTTCAAATATTGTAGGGGCGCATATGGCATGTTGCCGAAAGGGTATCTGGCCCCTATGCCATAAAAGTAGGGGCGGGGCGAAAAGATTCCTTTTCTCCATAGTCATTTGACACCGCCATCTCTAAAATTATATATAAACCTTATTATTTAAATATACTTTAATAAATTATTTTGCAATTATAATGATATGAACTATTATACTATATATCATCTTGATTTTTTAGCATATATGTTTTGCTTATTTGTAATTAATAATTTTATTAATGCAATTAATTTGCATTGAAATTGGTCTAAATATAAATTTGAAAGATTTTATTTATCTGATTTGCACCATTTCCCAGTGGTTCGAAACCTAAGAATCCTAGTAGGTAACCTTAGGTTCCTAGGATTCCTAGGTAAACTTAGAAGATCCTACGATTCCTGGGTCACCTAGCAGGTACCCACGATTCCTAGGTAAACTTATAAGTAATCCTAGGAATCGTAGGTACCTGCTAGGTGACTTATAAGTTCACCTTAGTA
>JAUZNC010057804.1:0-12244 GCA_034780395.1 Vannuccia rotundouncinata | reverse complement strand
TGATAGAGGAATGATTTGAAACGAGTAAATTGCTACTTATATATACATTGATAGTAACATGAAACCTCCCCCCCCCCCCTATTATGTCAGCGACCTCACATGACCTCTTGTTGCAGAATCGACTCAACAGTACTACTAACGATGTTTGGCTTTTCTTAGGAAAAAAATTCATAACCATTAATGACAATAGAATTTTTTATTTTTTTCAATTCATTATGAAGACACTTAGTTTTAATATACATACCTATATAAAAAAAATGTGAAATACAGTTATTTAGTCTAGAATTTAATATAATGGTCTTTTGAAAATGTATGCTCTCTATCTCCCTTACCCTATATAAATATGTTTCAAATATTAATCAAAAACTAAATGATAAACTAAATAAAAACATACTTCATGGAATGAACGAAATGGCTTCCATTTCTTGCAGTCGTCTTGCCAATGCTTACAACAGATTTATAATGATCTGAAATTTTTTTTTTAATGTTTGGTAGAGCTTTTATCCATATTTTCCTTATTTCCTCCTTTTTGGGAAAAGAATACACTGTTAAATATTGACCATCCTCAGATGCATGATTTGAAGTACAATTTCCTACAGCATGTAAAGCATGGCTAAGGATATATAAAATAAAGATTTTAGTAATACACTAAAAGCATCTAATACACTAAATAATTACAAGATTTTTTTTAACAATATGAGCTTATTTAAAGTGATAATTACATAATTTAACATAATATTTAAAAGGTATAATTGATTTCCATCTAATTTTGTAAAGGTATTTTTTAATTTGATTAGGTAATTACTTTAAAATAATTAAATGAAATTATATGTAATATATACTTATATATGAAGGTAAAATCATTATTTTTGATTTTGTTATATTTGTTTATATGATCAAATCTACTTATAGCTACTATTTGTAGTCTCACAAATGAATATTATTGCAGGGTTCAGGCAAATTTTGAAAAATATTATTCCAGGACAATTTCAGCAAATTTCAGGACAACACCAGAATGAGTTGCGTGAAATTTTCCATGAGTTAAAAACAAATTCACTGACTTTGCTGCATGTTTCTTAATTTACAAAGAATAGTCTTACAACAATGTCAATTTGTTTTTCAACATTAGAAATTTTATCAGAGAACAGCTGGACATCCATTCTCTGTCCTGACTCATGGTTCATAGTCGTTTCAGAATTTTATTCCATAAAAAAATTTGTTTGTGAGCATAAGTAAGCTCCTTATAAATTGCAAGAAGTGCAAATTGTTTTTGAACACTTACATTTATAAAAGAATACATTTGATGTTCTCCATGACTAATGTTAATTTTCCCTGACCACATTCCATTTCCCTGACTACTATATGAACCATGATGACTGAAATGCTGTTAAGTGAATGAGAACCAAGTCGGTTTTCAGGATGAATAAATTGGACATCATTCAAGATAGTTGAATCAAATGGAATGCTTGATTGCTATAATGAAAAGATTTTGTGTAAGAAGTCTAACAGTTGTGGCAGACCATTGCAGTTTGCAATTCATTGAGATTATTTTGAAGCAAAATTTTCATTGTTTGTGTGCCAATATCAATTGATTTGTTCTTTTTATGCACTTCCTTCTTCATTACACCAAACTGTGCAAACTCAGGTATTGGCAACACACCCCCAATCCAGATTACAAAACCTGTATTTGAGGATCCTTTTTCTGGAATTGAGCATCAAAACTCACAAAATATAGATAATCTCGTGTGAGGTAATCTTGTGACATTGACACACTTCTTTTATATCTGTCTGTTGGTTTTCAATGTAGGTAAGAACGTCAGAAAATAATATTGAAGATGTTCTCACTGATCCAAAATTCGTAAGTGCTGGTTTGAACCTCAACCATCTGGAACTCACATAATGCAGGATAAACCATGCTAGGATATTTGTCACCTCTTCAACAGATTTTTAGTCTTCTCGTCTAGTTGCAGACAGCTTGAAAAAAAAGTGGAGATCTAAAACAAATTTATCCAAGGCAGGGTAGTGTTACCAAGCCTTTCTGTGTTACATAACATATTGTGTTTCACTCGATATGAACTTTGGATACTTCCTTTATTAGCTATTTAAAAAAACATGAAAATTGTTTAAAAAATCATTTGTTTATGACATTTTATGAATTATTCGAAATGTTATAACTTTTTAATACATTTTTCAATATTTCATATTTTAGGCCTGTATCATAAAGCAATAACATTTTTAAATTGTTAATAATAGTTTTAGGATAGAAGCAGACAAGCCTGCAATTCATGTAGCCCTATAGGAGGATATAACTGACATACAATCAGAATAGGAAAAGTCGAAAATATCTAGATCAGAGGTACTAAAAAAAGTAATTCAGATGATCCAGACAAAACCTTGTGCACCCTAGAGTTTTTCTTAGTCACTCAAATTCTTCAAAAAGGATAGGTAGCTTTTAATTATTGAAGTTTTTCCTGATTTTCCGAACTGCAGTCCAGATCTGAAATTTTAGCACTTTCACATCAGCTGTGATTCTCATTGGGAAAACGTTAAACAGTGCAAAAATCCAGATATCAATTACAACTTTATATAACAGTTGTGTGTGGAACTCAATAACTGTATGACAAATATTACATAATACAAATATCGGGAAATATGTTGATAACATTTATAATTTCATTATAAATAGTTTTTTTATAAATTATAAAAATAAAGAAGTTTTTCAGACTGTCAAAATTTTGAAAAATTCATTATGAGTAGAAGAAAAAGAGAAGTATATAAAAAATGTGTACAAAACAATGTTATAACTAATATGTATTATTATTATACCATACAACATCAGTCATATCAAAATAACTTTATTTCTATATTGCTTACCTGTAAAGAAGGTATGCATTGATGAGCATTCATTGCATCATGAAGATCCCCAGCTTTTTGTACCACAGGAAGGATTTTTGGGTAGGCTTGTACTGCACAAAGAGTCCACCAGCGATATCAACTTCACCCATTTTCTGACTGTATTCTTCCAAAACAGTTGGTTTGTGGTAGTTTTCTACAATTCTGTGTCATCGAGTTCTTTCCTTTGGTTGGATATAGTACTACACTGAACCAGTGCTGTAGCTCAGCTATGTCCATATTTCTCCACTGAACCATATTCCCTGGAGCTGGTGGCTGCAGTGCAGCTCGCTCATTTGTACAGTCAAATATGAATTGCCATAAATCGTTCGGAAAAAGCCAGTTTACAAAGTCTTCCTTGCTTTGAAGCTGATCTTCCTGAATATGAGGTAATAGACCATGATCCCCAAAAAATTCGGGAACTGGCAAATTTCTAATATCTTCAACTTCTTTCAAGGCTTGTTCAATGGACGCAGAAGATGTAGATGACATGATTTGATAACAAAAATAACAGCACAATGACCTTTTTTTATATTTTACAAGATATATATAAATCGAAAAACACAATAGTGTTATGGGCAAAAATTTTGAACCATTAGAAATGCAGCAATTTCGGTGTAATAACAATAAATGTGACGTAAACAAAATATTTGACCAATGAGAATAAAACCCCTTATTTGTGCTTAGGATGTTTAGAAAAAAATTCCCTCGCTACCTACAGATGTTCAATGCAACAAACCCCATATGAATAATGTTTTTCATTCCATATGAAGCAAATGAAAACATAATATGGTCATGAATCCACAGTGGATTCATCTGGGTTTAAAGGGAAATATTGGAAAACATAATCAAATATTCGCTTTTGAGAAAAGCTTAAACAGATATAAACATTAAACAAGTACTAGCCACCAGGTTCAAGACATCAGCCCCCCAGGGTCCTTCGAGGAGACTTTACCTGGGTAGCATCATAATTTAGAAACTGGCTGCCCACACCCAGAGATAAGCAAAGGGAAAATATATACAGTTCATCATAAGAGGCACATTAAGTTGAATCGAGGAACATTCTGGTTATTACATGAATGTCTTGTAGAATGTGCATTGAACACATTGATAACTTCATCAAAGGGATGTTGAGGGTGCTGAAACTTGCCTGCATCTGGGGAGCCGTCACTCCATGGAAATTAGAGGTGGCCACAAGCACCTCTGGGGAGAGACCATACCGAGCCCAGGTGGACTCAGTGACTGCCAGGGTAGAGTACTTGTGGACCTTGTCTATGTGTCTGGCACCAAGGTGGTCTGCAAGGATCTGGACATTGACCATGAACAACTTGTTGTTGCTGATGAATAACAAGTCCAGTTCACATAGCCTGTCTCCTGTCCTAAGCTGAGGTTCTTCCACTGTATGGTAGCCCAGATTGAATTTCTCAAACCAGGTCTTCATCTTGTTGGCTATATTGTTGTGTCTTCAGATTCTCATCCTATGGTTAGAGTAACAGTTTTGGGGACTCTGTCAGGGGGACTCCGCTGAGTTGCAGCCTTTACATCACAAAGTGCCTTGGGCTCCTTCTTGTCCACCTTGAGCATTTTTAGTTCTCATAAAAATGCAGTTGTATTGCACCTTGATCGCCGATATGATCGCCATCAAACTTCTTTGGGCAGTGGTGTATCCAGCAATTGGCTTCTGGGGTGTACTCGACTATTGACCAGGTTCTCACAATAGACTCATTGAACAGTGGCGATGTTTGGGCAGGCCAGATCCGGACCATGTAGTCCGTAGCCAGGACATCTTGGATGACCAGGTCGTCTGAGGAGGCCAACTTCTTCAGGCCAAGACCCTATTGTCTTGTGGGATGTGTAACCAGTTCCATACATTGTGACGGATGAACTTGTCTAGAGCCTTGAAGGTCATTGTGGTCGGGGTAGAGAGGACCAGCCTGTGCAGATATTTGGGGATGACAGGGCTCGTAATTTCTGTTAAAAACCAGATTTCCAGTTTTTTGACTATCATTTCATATCATAGTTATATAGTTATTTTGTATTATAATTAGCACAAAACGATAATAAAACAATTTTCTGGTTTTTTCCTGAGCAAAAATTGCAAGCCATGGGATGAGACAATTGTGTAATATAAAGAGTCATTGACTTGGCTTGAGCGGGGCCTTTGAGATGAGGTTGAGATGGTACTTGAACAGGCTGTTAATGGGAGCATTACCCCCCATCCACCCGAACAAGATGCCCAGATATTTGTACTTGTCTGTGGACATCATCATGGTACTGTCCTGTCCATTGATTGAATATGCTGTGTGTTGGTTCATGTACAACTTCTTGATCTTTGAGTTCGCCATGATGTGAGAGATAAACATTTGGCCAGGTTGCATGTGAGGCCCGACTTGCTGAGCCCTGCAGTGACGAGGGTAATAGTGGCCTGTAGCTTGGAGATGGTCTTGCCTAGTAGAACGAGGTCATCTGCAAATGCAAGGTGGGAACAAGGTGTCCCCTCCAGGAGGTAGCTATTCTCGGCAAGAATCTTGACCAGTGCCTCATCTATTATTGCATTGAACAGGAAGGGGGGATAAGGGGTCTCCCTTCTTGATGCCACGCTCAGTCTTTAGGAAGTGGCCCAACATATGCATTCTAGAGTCATTGTAGATGGACCAAATGTAATTGACCATCTTCTCAGGGCAACCAAGGTGGGTCGCTACACAGACAATTGAGGCTTGAGACACCGAGTCAAACGCCTTCTTCATGTCCAGAAAACAGATTGAGAGATTCTTGGTTTTGCTCTTCATGTGGTGTATCATTGCATTTAAGAGCACGACATTGTCCAGATATCCGTCCACTTTCCGTAGGGTCTTCTGTCTGTGGGATATAAGTATAGAGAAGTTTATTCTCCTCACAAGAATCTAGTGCATGAGTCTAGTCATAATCAGAGAGACCACAATCGGCCAGTAGTCCTTCCATTGAGGCCGGAGGGTCAGTCTTAGGGATAAGACTTGTCCTGGAGGTGGCCAGCTCAGAGGGGAAGCCCAGCAAATAGTGGAGGTTGATGAGGAGTTGCAACACCTGGATGGGGATTGCCTTTAGGTCTGAAATGGTCATGCTGTTGGGGCTAGGGGAGCTTGAAGACCTCTAAGTAGCCAATGTACGATCCAACCAGTTCCTGGAGTTGCCTTATGGGGTTGGTAGGCCAGTCGTCCGGTAGGTTGGGGGCACCCAGAATCTCATTCCAAGTGTCCCTCATCTCCGTGTTAGAGAAGAGGAAGGAGGTCGTGTTCCCCATCTTGCTGGTCAGGTCAGGATGTCCTTACCAGCCATAATTTTCCCAAATCCCAATGATGTATGTCTTTATTTGCATCTTTTCTTAAATTTAGTACAACCTTTTGTCTTCCCATAGGGCTTACTAAAAAGCAAATATGTAGATAAATAATATAACATTTGAAATAAACTATTCTTCATTTAACATAAATATTCATTAATACTTAGAAAAAATACTCAATTATCGCCTCCTACATTTAAAAAACAACTATATTAAAATGTTCTTGCACGTAACACACTTAGTACTCTTACTAAAATAAAAAGTATGTGATAAATGTCCATATTACAAAATGCTGCTGCAGTTTGTGCAGATTATAAAGGTTTGTATGTTCTTTAAAATGTATAATTCATCATATATTTCCAGTCATTATTTATAAACACAGTATCAGCTTTACAATAATACAAAATGTCAATAAAATTGCTTTGTATTATTTTAATAACTAATTAAAATAAACAGATGGATGTAACTAAATAATGGTTAAGCCAAAATCTTTATTTATTTCAGTGTTATCAGGCTATTCTATCACCAAATCAATTGTTGTCAAATTACGTGAATTGGCCTAGTGTGGATGTGTAGTCTAACATCCCATGTTGTATTTGAAACTGGTGGGAACGATGGGTGAGGGTGGTGTGTTAGT
Source organism: Vannuccia rotundouncinata (assembly GCA_034780395.1). Lineage (NCBI taxonomy): Eukaryota > Metazoa > Platyhelminthes > Proseriata > Coelogynoporidae > Vannuccia > Vannuccia rotundouncinata. The sequence continues at coordinate 5,399 of JAUZNC010057804.1, read as the reverse complement.
GGTTGTTGTATTGGCAGCCAATATATTTGCAAGGGCATATGCTCTTGATTTGATCAAGAGTGTATTGTGGGAGAAGTGTGCGAATTTGGATGTTAATAAAATACTAAAGGTATGATGAAAGCAAAATTATGCTTGCAAATCTGGTAATATACATGGCTATTTACATTGTTGCCTTGTTAAATGAATTTATGGATACAAGTTTAAAAATTAAACACTCTGTATAACATTACAAATTAAAGAATTAACCCTCTTTTCTCGATGGGCTGATCAATGTTTGATACAAAATCGAAGTTAACTTACCCAGCTGGGTGTATCAAACGTTGACCACATTTTTAGAGTAGAAATGAGTGCATTTTTAAAAATAGATCTAACTAAAATACATATAAAATAATTTAACTAGGCCATTGGACAAAAGTCTCTTGTTTTAGTTTCAATACCACTGGGCAATGAACACTAAAATAGGAATTGAAATTCTATTGGTCAGGACAGAAAAAGGGGATCTTTAGAATATTTTTATTGGATAATTAAAATTTGGTAGCAACAGTGCTAATTTTATGCTTGCTTTGTTCTTATGGAGAAGCTGTTTATTCACAATTTCTGTTTATTCGTTTTGCTGATCATTGTTCATGATTATCCTACTTCTATACCATATTCCTTATAAATATATATATTATAATTATAGTATATAATTTATTTGATAATCGTATTATTGTAAATTTTTTTGTTATCATTTTTAATATTATTATTGATACCTATAATTAATTGTACCTTGATTTAGATGTAATGTAATAATTATAGTTATTGTCAAAAGTTGTACATTATGACTACATTATTTTTAGCTACTTCTTCTTTCAATTCTCTTTGGTCTTTTACAAAAGTGTCATCACTTTCTTCTCTTTCATTTCATCTGATTCTTTGATCAATGCTCAACAATGGGCTGAAGCTTTTCAGTATACAGTAATTTGTAATAAAAAACACAATTTGAGTTGTCTGTCGATTGATATCTGGCGAATGCGTTTGTTTATGATATAAGATCTGCACATTGATTCTAAATGGAATTGCGTAATAATAAATAAATAATAAATTTATATTTATAGAGCGCATTAAATCCAAAGATGTCAAATGCGCTAAGAAAGTAAGGTTACAAAGAATGAGTGAATAAATATGTTACAAAGAATGAGTAAATAAATAGTTTTAAGTTGAGATCTAAATCCAAGGGTAAATTGGAAACTGGCCGATAATTATTGAGCACATTTGAAGTTATTATTAAAATTAAAGTTATTTATTTACACATGAATATAACTAAAGATTCAGTGATGACTAATTCATTAATTTCCTGTCCCGGTGGTCTTATTTCAGGTCGCAAGGTTGCTATCGACGCCTCGATGTGTCTCTACCAGTTCCTGATCGCAGTACGTCAAGAAGGAAACATGCTCACCAATGACGAGGGTGAAACTACCAGGTATGCTGCCCAGGGCCAACTTGCTTATTTGTTTAACAGTAACCGCTACTGTCTTATGCCATTCCAGCCATCTCATGGGAATGTTCTATCGCACAATTCGAATGGTGGACAACGGCATCAAACCGGTCTACGTGTTCGACGGTAAACCACCCCAGCTCAAGTCTGGGGAGCTAGACAAGCGTCGCGAGCGGAGGGACGAGGCGCAGAAGAGCTTGGCCAAGGCGGAAGAGGACGAGGACCAGGAGAACATCGAGAAATTCTCGAAGCGGTTGGTGAGGGTGTCACCGCAGCATGCCGAAGAGTGCCGACAGCTGCTTAAGTTGATGGGTATTCCCTACGTGATGGTGAGAGTTGTCATGGTTGAGAGGGATTCAGGAGATAGTCGTGAATAACTGCTGGTGTTTGCTTGGACAGGCGCCAGGAGAGGCCGAGGCTCAGTGTGCCGCTCTGGTCAAGACGGGCAAGGTGTTCGCTGTTGGTACAGAGGATATGGATGCGCTGACCTTTGGAGCTCCGGTTCTTCTCAGACATTTGACCTTCAGTGAAGCGCGGTAGGTCGTCGTCATTTCTTGTTTTTTATCTAAATGAGTTTGATTTATGTGGAGTTTTTATATTTATCGTTGAAAGTGAAGATTTAAAATATTCTCAAGGTAATCTAAAATTGATTCTCCACGAGATTGTCTATATTTACTGAACAAAATATGCACTGGCTGTTAGATTAGCTTTGCTATCGATTTTCTGCATTGTGTCTTTCTTAGATTACACGGGGGGAAGCCAGGTTTGCAGTGACGATTGCAAGCGATAGTATCTTATAGATCTTATTTTGCTCTAATTAATTTGGAGCGATCCATTGTTTATTTAAAAAGTGTGGTATTGTTAGCCTTACAACCTATTCTGTTAAATTGAGGACAGAAAAATGCCCATTCAAGAATTCCACCTGGACCGCGTCCTCTCTGACATGGGGATTGATATGTCAGAATTTATCGATCTGTGTATCCTTCTGGGCTGCGACTACTGCGATTCCATACGGGGGATTGGGCCTAAGAAGGCCGTGGATCTCATCAAGAAGCACCACTCTATCGAGGCGGTGTTGAAGAGTCTGGACACTGCCAAATACCCCCCGCCGGAAGAATGGGTGTTCAAAGAGGCCCGTGAGTTGTTCTTGAAACCGGACGTGGACGACGATATTGAGGTATTGAATGTTGTGGTTGTTTTGAAGAAATCTATTGGAAGGATTTGTGTCAACTTTCCTAATTTGCAGCTCAAGTGGGAAGTTCCGGACGAAGAAGCGCTGGTCGAATATATGTGCGCTAAAAATGGCTTCAAGTGAGTGGATCTTAATCAAAAATAAAATCCTTTCTGAGAACGAATTCATCGACTGTTTCCTTTTTGTCTTCAGTGAAGAACGCATTCGTAACGGAGCTAAGAAACTGTCGAAAGCAAGAAACACGATAACCCAGGGCAGGATAGATAGTTTCTTTGTAGTGAAGCCGGCAGATCCATCCGTTAAGAGAAAGGTTTGTCGTCGTTTTTAACTTGTTGAAGTCACTAAAGGTTATTTTTATATTAAATCCTGTGTTTAAACTTGAATTTCAGTCAATTGGACCTGCCAAAGGTACTCCTGGTACCAAAAAGGGAAAAGCTGGCTTCAAACGACCCAAATAAAGAAATCTCCGACCGGGATTTGATTATCGGTGCATTTATTATTTTAAAAGTGTATAGATAGTGTAGATTTATTTTACTTTTGCTGATTTTTATCTTCCAAGATATTGAATGGATTTAGCATTTACCTACTGAAATATGATCGCGAAATATTTAATTTCTGTTCCTCTTATTCGAATCATAACGCTCTTTTGTATGATACACGTGTCTCAATATGTATGTATACTGTAACCATAATTGTATTACTATTTTGGATATTATAATATATAAATTTTTTTTTCTAAATCTTGCTTCTTTCAATATATAGATGTTGATTATTAGCGTTAGCCGTTTCAAATTTTTACTGACATGTTTACAACTTTAATAATTTTAGAACAATAAGTCAGTTGAAGTTAGCAGTATGGTACAGCAACGGTGCATGGTACTCAAATTTATTGAAATTATTTTTGTTACTGAAAAAACTACAAAATAAACGTGATATTTAGGACTAATTATTTTTTTTTAATTTAAATTACGTACGGTTACTATTTAAATGTATATTATCGATCCACCTCTCGTTAACATATTGAAAAAGCTCTTATAGCATCTATAATTTCATTTTGCTATATATGTTAACGAGAGGTGGATCGATAATATACATAAGTTGGCCAGTCTACATAAATTATGTATAAAGGTCAATTAATCAATGTACAGATTCGAATAATATATTTCTATTGTATTAATAAAAATTTAAGAGTATACAGGCCCGTAGCAATACCTTGTTCATTAGGTGGGCCACAATTCCCAAAATTATCGTAATGCTCCCAAAAAGTCAGACAATGAAATAGTAAAGACTTTATTGTAATGATATATTAAAGCTGAACCACAGTTGTAAACTATATATTAAATAGCAAACATTTATCTAAGAAATATATAGTCGAGTAAAACATATTATACCAATTGGAAGTCTAAATATATAAAGAGCATCAATACTTGATCCACCAGTACTAATTTCTTCTTTTATCTTATCAAATTTGGTGATCTGGAATACAGTGCCTAATGATTGCGCGCATCTCTTACAACATGGACATCTTTCTAAGTCCAACGGCTAAATCAAGAGCATGCCCATAACAGTGTTCCTCATTCAATATTCTGGTAGCCACTCCTGTTTTACTTCCCGCAATGTTGGCAGCCCATAATAACATTTACCATGGCATTTACTGATTTGCAAAGACAACCTGTTCAACACATCTTTAATGCTGTTGTAAAGCGCTTCTGTGGATATATTATCAAATTGAGAAGTCCAACAAAATATTCATGAATACAATGAATACTCATCTACCCATCGAAGCCAGATAGTGTATATAATTGAAATGCGCTCTGGACGTTTTTTTTTTACTAGTTTGCCAGTCTAGATAAATAATATATAAGTCAATGTTTACTACAGACAAATAATTTTATTTTTTTAAATCTTAAAATGAGTAGGTGTAAAAAATAATAGAAATCAGTGAGTAGCCTATTTAATAAGCAAAATATCCGTTCGAAAATTTATTATATAATATGATTCTATTTAATAAAATAAAATACTTATATCATTGTAATTACATTTCTATGATTGTAATGATTTGTGTCATTTTGGTTTTTATCATAATAATATTTTTAAGTAATTGCAAATTCTGTAAATAATAAACAACTTAAATAAATATTTTTGTGATATTTTTTTTTAATTAAAATTAAAATGTATTCTGATCCCTATTTGGAATTTTTCAATTTCTGCAATTTTCTCGCTTTTATTACTATGATTTAAATTTTTGTATTTTACTACACTAATTAATATTTTTCTGCTATTTTTGGTATCGAAGGGAATTCCACAATTCCTGGAAACATTAAAAATCTGAAAAATCCAAAACTGTAAGTTAATTTTATGCTTATCGGGTCTTTCATTTTTGTTGAGAGATTATTTGGGGTTTGTATCATCATATTATTCGTATTCATTTTTAATTATTAATGTTTTTTTATTTGAAGGAAGTTTCTACTCTGAATCTGCTCATTTCACATGTAATTTTTCTATTACAATTGAACACAAAATATTTATGTAACAAATTTTTTGACCACTTCCCATTGCATGGGGAGAAATAAATTGATGTTTAAGAATACTCAGTTCTGATTAGTCAAAAACAAATATAATACAATGGCATTGTTGCCAAATGAAAAGCCACATATTTATATGGCAAATCTGAATATTTTTCATAGATTTGGGTAATTGTGACTGACTGCCTTTGCTTGTTATCTTGAT
>JAUZNC010057803.1:0-12246 GCA_034780395.1 Vannuccia rotundouncinata | reverse complement strand
TGTATTGAAGAGACAACAGAACTGTTCTGTAGCTCTGGTGTGTATTGAAGAGACAACAGAACTGTTCTGTAGCTCTGTTGTGTATTGAAGAGACAACAGAACTGTTCTGTAGCTCTGTGTGTATTAAAGAGACAACACAACTGTTCTGTAGCTCTGAATTGATGTGTATGGTAGAGACAACTGAACTGTGCTGTAGTACTGCAAAACCAACAGTGTAAAACGTTTACGAGATCAGCGAAAACTTTTGTATTGTTATAGGTATTGTCAGCCCAATTTGAAATAAAATTAATAGATTAAATATTTAATAATATTAAATTAGTAGTAAATAATAGAAAGTTTGATTTGTATAAATTAATATAGTGAAAAAGAACCTTTAAAGAGTCTCACAGATGCGAATGACTTTGCTTTTTCCTTAATTAATGAATAGAGTTCAGAAATATCGCTAAATTAGGAAGTTTGATATAATTTAATTAATCTAATCTATAAATTGAAAAGTTATAAAAAATAGTTTCACAAAATACAGGATGCTCCAAAAGTCACGCAACTCACAATTCTATTTAATAATAATACATTTAAGAACCATCAATGAAAAAGCATCACTTAAACAGAGTAATGATTGGGTAATTGTGGGTTGCCTGACTTTTGTAGGTTGGTCAGCACACAATTCAGTGATTTCTTCTCACCATATGAATGTCAGCCACATGGTTGGCTTCGGTACAAAACCCTTTCCAAGCCGCAGCAGCGGTACCACACTCCCAGTCCGAATTCATGAAGGCGCTCCACTTTGAGGCCCACCTGTTCAAACTGGTCGCGTATGATTTCTCGATCTCCGCTCGCTCCCTGATCAGATTGGACAAGTGACCACAGAGTTTGTGCGCGTCGTCAACACGCCGTACTACTCGCAAGTAGTTCTTTTGCTCCCAAAAGTTCTTCGAGTCTTCCCCAAAGTTGGAGCCACCTGCTTCGCTAGCTGTATCTTCATTTCCGGGCATTCTGTCCTCTGGTTTACAACACACCATACGCGCTGGAGTGGAGAGACAAGCCAAATAGAACAATACACCGCTAAAACTATCATCGATTTATTAAAACAATTTTCCAAAAAAATTGGAATGAAGAAATTTAAAACAGAAGTTTGTTGGAAAAAGGATCGTTAAATATAAACAAAATAAGAGAGAATTAATATTTGGTACGATAAGGGTATAGTACAAACTTGAATGGTAACACAACAGTAACCCGCAGGCAATGCAAACCACAAAAAGGAAATATTAAGTTACGCTTGTCAAAGTAAAACAGCTATAATTTATAAAGATGGATCTTGTAAGCAGTACAGGCTGAACTTGACTACCTATCAGCAGAAAGCCATTTCGAGTTTCAGCTTTATAAAAAACAAGTTTAGGAGTTAAAATCAATATTCTAAATATAGCGTATAATATATTACGCACATAAACATATTTAGTGTCTTATACTTCGAGAAATATAATATGTACATTTTTATAATATTAATAAAAAATAGTTATAAGTCACAATTAATTGATTTAGATATTTTTAAGTAATAGGAAGGTAACATATTATATAATTCAGTTTAGAATTAAAGGAAGTTAGAGACAAAGTAACAGACAAAGTAACAGAAGTAAATAATTAATTTAGAAGCGCTAAAAAACCTTTGTTAAGTTATAAAATAAACCAGCTATAGAGTTGTTTTAACAATTTGAAAGTACGAAATAATTTGATATATGATAATGACTTTTGCTAATATATACCGAATTACTCTTTTTAATACTGTAATTCGATAGGATAATACCATAAGTTACCCTAGCATTCCGTATGTTCAAATTACTAGAGGTATATATTACAGATTAAACATTTATAAACTAATCAGATATTTTTTAATATTAATAGTTTGGTCTGATATGAGACTTGGAAATTATTTTTAATTTGTTTAATTTAATTATTATCAATATACGTATGAATCCATTAGTGGAAGTTTTAATAAAACAAAGAATAGTTTCAAAACTTACAAAAAATGTCATGATGTGCTCCACGAAGAATAGGCAACATTTTGTAACTATCTTTGAAACAAACTAATGAAACAAACAGCTACTACAAACACGTCCTTAAATAAGAAACAACTCAGTAATAATATCCTAGCAAAGGGCTGTCAACAATAAAATAATCTATGTACAATAAACTCCTGATAAATAGAGCTCAATATTCTCAATCAATCAAAAGATTAATGTGTGCCTATCGATTTTGTATTACCTCAAGAAAAATTACATTACAAGTACAATGAATACAATATAGCAAATACAATTATAGGAATAATTAAATCTGATTTGATTTCAGATAGAAGTTTTCACGGAAATAATTAATGTGCGTAACTAAGTTTTAAAATTGCGCATTACACTGCATTCGTTGGTTCATTTGATTGCAATCATGATACATTCATATCAAGAGGTGTGTTTTGTTTAATGTAAGTAGCTATTTCATTTAAAGTAGTAGACTAGTTAGAAAGTTAATAATTTATTAATAATTATGTTATAACAGTTATTATTTCTATAAAACATTCGTTTTAAAAATTTATTACACTGAACAATTTTGAATATACTGCAGTTTTGTTTGATGTTTAACCTACTATTTGTAAATAATTACAAGTACTCTGGTGTGCCAAATAAACGTTACCTCCCCCCCGTTTATTTGGACTCCTTGATTATTGATTTTATATAATAGGCAACCCCCCTCCCACCCACCCTGCTTATTATTTATATTATATAGGCAACCCCCCGATTATTACAACCCCCACCCCACTTATATTTAGCACACCAGAGTATGTGAAATAATTTTACATTTGAATAAACATTTTTAAATTTGATTAAATACATTTCAAAAAGGAAAAACGTAAAAGATTTTATAGATAAAACCGTACTTATTCCAGATTAATAAAATGGTGTTACAATATCCATGAAGAGTGACAAATGTAATGACTGCAAATTAAATGCAAGTGAGAAAGAACAGTTTTTACATTTTTCCGATTAAATTTGTATGGCTTCAAATAGCTTCTATGTAGCACATGGTCATTTGAAATTGAAATATTCATACAGTTCGGTGGTCACTTTCAGTCATGTTTCGCTTCACAACAGATAAAAAGTGTGTCTAGTAGAGATTTATTTTCGAACAGTCAGTTATGCAGATGCTAAAACGGAATTATCTTGACTACACCCTGATACCCCAGTACGACTGGTTAACAATTTCGTAATATTGGTTCGGTATTGGATTATCTAAAAGGTCATGCTGGTAGGAGATCTAAATGAAGTGATATTAACAGAAGCTTAAAATGTAGTGATAAATAATCCAACTTCGTCAGTTCGTAAGATTGCCCAACAAGCTGACACTTCAAAATTACAGTTCATCGTAATTTACGAAAAGTTTTTGTCTTTATCCATTGATACAAGATATCAGTGAGACATGCTTTAAGAAGCAGATTATGACAACTGTCGAGTCTTTGTGACTGGCTTTTAGGAGTTATAAGGAACTTCTTGTAACCACAATTTTTTTATGTGATTTCCCAAAATTGGATATACAATTTTATTCATAAATCTTTGCATCCATGGAAGATTGGATTTCAGGCTGTCCTCTCATTTTCAAAGATTATTTATTCTTTCAGTACAGTCAAGCATGCATGTGAAAAGATCATGTTAATACATAATATTAAGCTACACAATTATAGAAGTTTTAAAACTGGAAATAAAAAAATAAACAATGAATAGTTATTCTTCACAAATTGTTAAATATAATATATTTAGTAACTGAAAATCTATTACTTGTAATTAAAAAATTATTTTACATTTTCTATTACAACATTTTATAAAAATAATTTTACTTGTCAATACACATTAATAAAAACATTTTTAGGGTTCTCGATATAGTTGGACTATTTTATTATTATTATAAATTTCAAAAATTGTTACTTTAATTGGGATAAACATTGAATATTTTATATAGTAAATTATTAAATTTTATTTTTAAATTAAAAGTATTTTAAGAGATTTTCATAAACAGAAAAAATGTGACCGACTGGGAAGATTTCTGCAAGAATAAAGTAATTATTTAACTATACCTTCTTCAAAGAACATTTTTGGTGACCTGATAAAAAAACATAGTGAAGAGAAAATCCTAAATGCTATTATTCTGTTAAAACTATTATCAAGTATTTGGCCATCAAGGTTAGGCACTGCAAGGAATCGAGGTGAATTATATCTTACAAGTTACTAATTTTTCATTCAGAAGATGACAAAAAATTCTAAGTCTTGGCTGACAAAATATGAGGAAATTTAAGTTGCACAATATAAAAAATGAAATATTAGTACTTGTGTCTACCCAATTATTAAGAAATGTTATTTAGGTAGGACATCCACAAATCTTTGTTTTTTAAATGATGGTAGGCAGATGAACCACATATATGAATAACAAAGAACAGTTAGTCATATGCTTACATTGGGTAGATAAAAATCCCAATGCTTTCAAAGAATTCATAGGTATACAAGTTGTACTATCGATTGATGCAACAATAAAGCATAAACATTTTCCACTTGATTTATCCATTAGATGATATCAAGGTCAGTCCTATGATTTGAATTAGGGTTGTGTTTCAAACAATGGCAAACGATTTGCATACCAACAAACATATTTTGAAGCTATGGATCTTGTTTCTTTGCCACTTTGACCAGAAGGACTATAAAATGTATTTGAAGTGAGGAAAGTTATTCTGGCAGAAGGAAATGGAGCTGAATATGATTGTCTTTTTGGAGATGATTTTAATAGTGAATTGCTCTTACACCAACTGTCACTGGTGAGCACACTGTCAGTTGTTTACACTGATTAAATACATACTTATGTAATTCAATGAGCCAAGCAATATTAAATCATTAGAAACATTCACTAAAAGCAAACAGACATTTTGAATTTAACATCAGTGGCAAAAAATTTCGTCACTAAATCTAAATTCAGATTTTCAGTGTTTGGAAAACTTACATCATTGTAATTATATTTATCTGTTTTATTATAAAATGGTAAAATTATCCTTTAAAATAAAATACACTTTTCTTACCTTTGCCTAAACATTGACTCATTAATAAAGGATTATGTACTTCATTCATTCATATTTGAAGTATAGAATCTATACATGTATTTTATAGTTGAGATTTGTGTTGTTCCGACCATTTAAATATCAGTATTTATTTAAAGTTAAAGAAGTCAATATAAAAACTATGTATTTTTGAAAAAAAACAAGAAAAGATATAATTGTAAGTGTAAAATGGAATGGCTCAGTGGTTAAAACTTTGATTTGCAAGGATGGGGGTGTTGTCTCAGATAAGGTTCAAGCCAATCTATGGACTCTCTCATTCCTGGCTAGCAACTGTGCTATTGAGAAGTTTAGCCATCCTTAATGGGCTTGTTTGGTATAATCCACTCTGAGTGTACTTAGTATAGAAGTGTGGTTTAAAATCATTAAAAATTTAATGTACTGTATTTTTTGTTAGAAATGACTAAGAAACAGCTTTGTATAATCCTATAAAGAAATTCTGACATACTAACAAATTAACTACATGGTAAAAAGCTATTATTTAACATAGTTGTTATAGTTTTGACATATTATGTTTATATTATAATAAAAATAGAGGAATGAGCCTATGAATTGTTTTACTCTGCTTTTAATAATATTATTTTTTAAAATAATAAATATAATAAACATTTTATATTTCCGCACATAACATTTTAATTATATTTTTTAATAATAAATATATATCTTTTAAAACCATCTTCCAGAACTATAACATTTTATTACTTTTTAGGGTTATCAGAAAGACTTTGGACTGGTTTGAATAGACTATCAATATCCAAACCCATCTAAATAATTTTAAAATGCAAATTTTATGTAATTTTTATAATTATTAAATATTTTTTATTGATTTAATTATATAAACAAAAAATATATGTTTCTTTTGCTCTCAATAAATGATGGTGGTTGCTAAACACCAAAAATGTATACCAGGAATTAAATAAAATTAATATTTAAATATGATATTTTAACCATAAATATAATAAAAATTAATTTAAGTTAGTTTTTAAAAATTATAAATGCAAAACAAATAATAAATTTTTGACTTAAATTTTTTTACTTTATACAGAAAATTATTTAATTTTTTTAATTGTTATTATTTATATATTATAAAAATCATTTTCAAAATATAGCAGTTTTTTTTACTAATTATTACAAATTTTGTATATAGAATTTACATTAAATTATTATTAGTCATAATATCTATATTATATACTTAAAAAGTTATGAAAATAGGCTAGTATGTAAATATATATATATATTTACAATAACATTTTTTTTTTTCAGAGTAAAACATTTAATATTAATATGGAACAGTAATATCTGTATCTCTTATCTGAGATAATATATGCAGGGTAAAACCCATCCAGACTTGCAGGGTAAAAGCCATCACATACATGTGTATACAACATTGGTATCTGTTAATATAAGGATTTATATAATTAATTATAACTAATTAAATTGATATTTTTTCAATAATTATTTGAAGCCTCCCACACTTTAAAAAAAATTTATTTAGGTTATAATTTTATTAATCAAATGATGACTTTTCAAATCAAATAGTATAGTTTATTACCTCACCTATATCTTTTTTATGGCAATTGCATGAACAAGATTTTAGGCAATTCCTATACATTTATATATAAAATTGGTCTTTCCAAGCATAAGAACTTGGCAATAATTAACATAGAAATAAGACATGACCCCCTTTAAACAGAATATATAAAAGAATGCTTACTTATGAATATATCACATAATGAACCAGAAAAAATTATTTTTAGGTTAATTCTGAATGAATTCATTTAAATGTACATTATGATATAATATAAAATTACAGATCTAAAATTTTAAAGCAATATCATCCTGATTTAATAATGGACTTAATTATGAGTCCAAGATGGTATTTAAGTTAGGCATGTGATTAGTGGTTAGTAAGAGTCAACCTTTACCAAAAAATATTTTTTGGGTACTATACTTATAAACCAATTTTAAAATATTATTTTTGTTTTAGATTTAATGGTTTAGATTTTTAGTTTTTTTAGGTTTTTATTTTTAAAATGTAAAAATTTAGGTTTTTATGCTCCTTGGAAGGCCTGAATGTGTAAACAAAAAGTTAATAAATAAAAATATATTAATAATGATAGTATCAACGGATAGGTTAGTTTTTTATTGCAAATTATTAATTTAAATAATAGAACAAAATGCATATATTTTAGGATAACATCTAAAAACCACAATGCCATAATATACTGCAGTATTGAGTCAACAATATAGTTGCTATTTAGACCATCAAGAATGTATTAAAATGGAACAACCTCTGATTTTGACAAATAAACATTTTCAATTATTATATGTTGAGGTTTTGTTATATTTAGCATAAAAATAAAAATACATAATATAGACTGTATCTAGGGAATGAAATATTACTTATTATTTCAGCTGTCTTAAATTTCAGTGAATCTGAAATTTGCGCTCTATACATAAAAGAAAAGGATCAAATAATTAAAACATTTAAAGAAATACAATTTATTGAACAGTACGGTGGACGTATATTAAACTCAAGAGCAGTGAGCAAAGAATTCTATTTATATTAGAAGTCTGTGGCAGTAAGAGACAAAAGTAAGCTCAGCTTCTCTAAATTTACCGATCGTTTAACGATATGTTAAACAAATTCAAAATGTCGAAGATAAACTTCCTGATAAAGTAAACTTCTTGTAAACTTCAAACTATCATGAACCCCATTAAGTTACCTTTTTCACTTTCTCTCTTTATTAAACAAATAAAAATACATATGACAGCTAGAACAAAATAAATTTTCGTCAGACACTAGAATTTATAGACATAATACAACACATGCGCACAGATCTCGATCAGCTCCTATATATATACAAAATTATGTTCACCTCATGTGAAAACTAACAACCGCATGAATGAGAATAGAGAAAAAATATGTCGATTAATCTTATATTTGGCGAATATTACCTGAGTAACATATATAGCAAGAAAACAGGGTTCTTAATTACTATAGCCGCTAGGATAAAATTAAGTTGGCAGTCACTATAAATATATAGTCTCATGCGGATGAGCCAAATACACTGCTAGAATAAGGGCAATATTATAAGCATGACTGGCATAATCATGGTAGCCATCATTGTAGCTATGACATATATACTTCTTGATTAACAGCTAATTGCGTTGGTGTGGATTTAAACTTTCCAGATGTAGATATCATATAGGGAGCCGGACATACATGAAGGGCCGCGATTAAGTCATAACCTGAGGGTAAGTGCTGGCCCAAGTACCGAAGATTCTTGTGAAAGACCTAAAGCGGTGAACCTATCATGGAATATGTGAAGTATGCTATGTATCCGTTCAGTCGCCATTCAGTTCAAACAGCTGTACAAGATTTTGATACAAGACATATTCATATCATACGCATATGTTTCGGGACCAGAAAAATCTGGAAAGAAAGATAAAATACAGCAGACCTCATAATGTAAGTTCTGCACCGGAGTAAGAGCATTTTTTTTACCTTTATTGTAAAACTATGGAGGGTCAAAGAAAACAATTTTGCAAAACTCTTATGTTCAAGGCAAGTCCGGAATAATAAAGTCATCCATATTGCCACGTATAAAATGCTGAGGGAACAAACAGATCTAGTGGGAAACACAGCCTTGTGCAGAATTGGAATGTCGAATGCTGGTATAACCTATTTGCAACCGATTAAAAACGAAGTACGTTTGTCCTGGCAAACAAAACAATTAAGTTACAATCCTGCTGTTAGGTTTCAACGGAACTGAATAAAACGCGAAAGAAAAATAAATGTTAACAGCAGCAGCTGAACAACCGCGAGGATTATAACTATGGAGCATGCAAATAGGTGAAGATACAGAGACAGCTTAGTGGATAACAGCTTCAAATGATGGTAGTCCACCACTAACCGGCTCTCCAAGGCATCCTTGGGCCCCAGAATAGGTAGGCTGCGACTTATAAGGTCACTAGTAAAAAGTCCACATAAAAATAAATCCAAATCTTAACAGATGAAGAATAGATTCATATAATGAATCAGAGCACACAGTGGACTTGAAGAAACCTACCGAAGTCCTGACCCACGTAGCGAGCCAATAAAGCCACCTGCGATAAACAAGGTGGATGGAGCCACAAACATGGGAAGAATATTTGGTGGGGATGAAAGAAAAGCAGGAGCAAAAGTACACAATTATCCGGAGTCATACGCTGAAGCAAAACCGCAGAGAATCCACTAGTGTGGTTTCTAAAGAATAATCTGGGTCACACAGAACCGGATCTTCCCACCGCACCTGAAAAAAAGTGAATATCGGGAGGGAGAGCCAGCTGAGCCAAAAACATAGCATCGAATTTTGAAATGAAATCGTACCTGACCGTATAATAAAAGAATCGTCAGCATAACAATGAATGGATCGAGAGTGCAACTGTGCGCCGCATACACATGAGATCGAGCTATGAGCAACGGGATGTTTCGATGGGATCACTGTTGCCAAGAATAGAAACGAAAGAAGGGCTGCTGGGCCACGAGCCCATCGACGTAGAACAATACCGCCGCAAAAGCGAGTGTAGCTCAATAAAAAACAAGATGTGGAGAAATAGGTATCCGTCTTCTCAAACAATGAGAATAAACTGGGACTTAGCCCGGAGAGACTGCAAGCACGTCAGATCGGAAGTGGAAATCCCAGGTGGAGGCCGAAGAATTAGTATTCAAAGACACTAGCACATAATCACCGGAACTGTGCAACCGGACTAGATAGAAAAGTCGGTCCAGGGAACGGGCTGAGTGTAAGAGGGAACCCTTGAGTGCAGGTTGATCGTCTTCCTGCGAAGAGAAGGAATCCAGGAAGACCCTTCCTCGCTTCTTTCTTTGCTTTCTTTCACCGTCTCCCAGCCAACGAGGGTACCCAAGACGTCCTCGATCTCCGCATTGAGCGGGTTATAAATCCTGCCAGCATCTTAGGAAACGTCCACATATTGTATATCATTTTGGATTAGACTGTAAACTATATCATATGTAAAAGTGTTCTCGTCAACTTTTCGCCAACGTTATATGAGCCTCATCAATATTTTTAAATTTTCAGAGAAAAGAAATAAAAGGTAAATGGTTATATTAAATATATTTATAAATATTGCGCAATTATTTAATTAAAAATAGTTTAATAAATAGTTAATATATAAGCATTGTTGTATTAATGTTATATTCAGTATAAGTGTTGGTCTTTTTGCTATTAATTTTATGATTTAATTTTAAAAATTACAAAATACACTTATAATTATATTATAACAATATAGCCAGTAAAACTAATTTGTTAAGCTGGAATATTAATTAATATGTGAGAAATCCTTCAAAGCAATCCATACCAAAGTAACAAAATGATCTTGATCTCAACAAAAACTAGATATTATAACTATATTTAAAAATAATTTCATTCTTTTCATTCACAAATTATTCCTCAATTAGTAAAATTTAATCATATTTATACGAATTTGATATAATACAACTTTTACCATTTTTCTACAAAATATAAAACGTAAATAGGAAAATTAACAGTTAACAAGAAATATGAAAATATTTTTATTTAACAATTTTTGGTTTTATTGGGGAATACTAATAGTTGTCCTAATACAAGTCTAGATACTTTTATAGTATTCCCTGAAAATATGACAAAATCACAATTTCCACAATCTTTAAATTCAATCAAGAGTGCAGCTGTTGGTGTAGCCAGATTAGCTTTTCAAAACAACAGTGTTTGAGGCAGGTCTTCAAGGTTTTCTCCATCAGAATATTGTTTGGAAAAAGCTTTAATAGTGCGGAACCAACGCGCGATCCTCGAACCTTGATTCCATTTTCAAATGATCGATAAAGGAATGGCCAACGACCTCTAAGAGTATTTTTTTGGTGTGTCGTTAGGGGGGGGGGCGGTGCATCTGTCTGTTTGTATGACGAGGCCTTCTTAATTCAAATATCTAATGTATTTGACAAAACTTCAGCTCCTCGGAACCAATCGTCAAACTCGGAATCTATATCGATTGTGATGTTATAAGGTTTGCTAATTGTGTCATCGATCATCATGTACGCTTGGCAAATATCCACATTTCTCTTCTGCAGCTTAGATGCAATGCCTTCAAGGTTATGAATGGCGTTCTTCGTGATGCAGAAAGACATTATGATTTCAGTGCATTTCATGGATGTGAGAAAGCTCTGTGTTCTTGTAAGTGCTTCTGAGGCCCGCTTCCATTTCTCTGGAACTTCAGCGGCATTATTATCTTCATCAACATGTTCGCTGTTAAGCAATTCGAATACATCATTGTATTCATTTGGATAAAGTGTTGCCTCCAGTGCAATGACAATCGCTCGATATATTTCGGCGAATGTTTCGAAGCACGAGTGTCGTTCCCTTCATCGTGTCTTGCAGAGCCCTTTTTAATTTTTTCACGTTCCCAGTTCCACAGATTCTTATAACACGTTCAAGCAAACGTTGACACGTAGGAGGTAAGTCGAAGAAGAGAAAAATCGCATTTAGAAGATTGACTATGTTTGGGAAGGCTGGTAGCTAGACTACATGATTTCATTATAGCGAGATTTATCAAATGACTGCTACAGTGAACGTATAAAGCTTGAAGGAACATTTTGTTTTATAAGTGCCTGCGAGACCCGGCCCCTGAACCCCCCCCCTGAATGCGCCAATATTAATAACAGTTAAATAAGAAAATATTTTTATTTTATCTACTTTAAATGTTTAAATTCATTGTATTTCAAAATAATAGAAAAATCAAATACAAAATTAATTTATGTCAAAAACAAAGTTATTCAAAGATTTTCAAGATACACCACAATTATGAAGAACAGGTTCAATACATCCATTTAATTGAAATTCATTCCTAATAACATTAAGGATTATCAATTTATAATCAGGTAAATCGGATACTGTTGAAAAATCAATATTTTTAATTGACGATGTTATTTTTGAGTGTGTTTGATTTTTAAACTATAAATTATTAATACTGACAGCTGACGTTTTATTGAAGATGGATTAAAAAATTACTTTTCGAAATATCTTTGGTCAAAATATAATAAAATCACAATTATTTACACCATACAA
>JAUZNC010057801.1:0-12251 GCA_034780395.1 Vannuccia rotundouncinata | reverse complement strand
TGAAATTTAAAAAGACATTGACTTTTAAAAGAATACGTCGACAGTACACTGAAGCTCCATTTAAAAGGAAGATGACCTCTACAGTCATCTCATGCAACCAGCTTTGAATTACACTTATTTCTTAACAAATTCAATACAAACGAAATATTAAACAATCATATTCTCCAACTTGTTATTGAAATATGTTTAAAACGATCGATCAGATGAGCAAAATGATATGCATCGATTTATTCAATTTCTCCTATTCTGTGATATGGAAAATCTCTAAAATCTTCATAATAAAATAATTTACAGATTCTGCAACTTAAGACTTACATATTGGATCATCTCATGGATCCTATTACTTGATAAAAGTATCATACCTTTTGCACCAAACATCTTAATTGAAACCCTATGGGATCCCAGACTCTAGAAAAGGTGCATACAATATCAGCCAATCAGAGTATATTCATACTATAATCACTTGCTATGTGAGAGTACTTTTTGACAGTCACAAACGTTATTTTATACTTTAAATGTTTTGGCCGGTATGAGGGAAGAATATGAAAAAGAACTATAAAGTAAGAATTCAGTATTAAATCTATAATCCATAACTTTTCAGTGCATGGACAACTTTTCATTACATGGAGAATACTTTTCATTACATGGAGAATACTTTTCATTACATGGAGAATTGAATATAACAATATAGTTTATGGATTTTATATTGATAAATTAAAATCTTTATTGATTCACTAAGATTTGAAATTAATTGCTGAATTTATAGTTATAATTGTCGCATCTAGATAAAACAGTATACCTTCATCGTCTCGTTTAATAATCCACATTATGTTAAATCAAATACATATTTTTGATCAATAAAATTCCAAAATTGCATTATATTATAGAGAAAAGTACAAAAGGGATAACTTTTTAATTTATTTAAATAATAAATTCATTGTTATTTATTCACGTTATGTTCAGTTAAATGTTTGTGTTACATGTTTCAATTTTTTATCTGAAAATAATATTAGTCAACATAAATAAATATGTTTTATACCAAAGAGGTATATTACAATCGCTTTGTTAACTTTATGTCGGGTAACTCTAATTTGTAGTCTTTAGTTTTCCAGATACCTTCAGCTAAATGTGGAAGTCCATATTGATAGGCTGCTGCTAAATATTTAGGAACTTTTGGTGTAATCATATTCTCATTAACTTTTAAAATGGAATTATCGATGTATTGGAAAGCAGACGATTTACACCGTCGAAGAGGTTTTACTAAACTATTTTCATTATTAAAATTCAATTTAGTATTTCGTTTTTTTGTACATTTCTTTTTATTAAGAAGAGGTGATTTTCTGCTTTTGTTACGTGAATTTACCTTCACTGTTTTAGTCTTCTTCTTTACAAGTTTTGGCATCTGAGAATGGCCATGAGCAACTGACACTATTGTCTCAGAAAGATTGCACACTGGCGCTGGAGGTGAGTTTGATGCCAGCATGCGCACTTCAATTGGGAGAGGAGGATGCGATGGTGATGTTAGCACAACTTTGTGCACTTGTTTCGATTTTTCTTGGTTGGGTAAATTTCGATTTCGAGCTGAAATTTCGGCTAGAATCGGTAATAACTGCGGCATTAACTTTTCAATATTATAGTCCGTTCTTCTGTAACCACCACTCACACAACTACTTGCAATATATGTTCCATTCTTTTCTTTGTTCTGTAACCGAATTGATTTTTTCTCATTATCAGCTATTTTAATATGTGTTACATTCTTTTCTTGTTTCTGCAATCCGATTGATTCATTTAGTGTATGCATCTGAACGCATTTGCCTTTGTTTTCACACGATTCGTTGTGCTTTTTTCGGGAAAGGTGGGCAAGCAGGGGTATTATTTGTGGCATGAATTGTTTAATTCTAGATTTCCCACTTGAAATGTGTTTTTCAGAATAAATATTTTGACTTGTCTGCGGGAAACACTTTTGTTTTACTTTAATGTTCCTGTAACCATCAGTTGTACGATAATCTTGTATGGCTGATTCTTGTGCAGTGTTAAATCTGTCTTTGTAATTGATCGTTGCATCCATGCTGGTTTTCAATTGAACATTTTGTTCTATATTGTCAAATATTTCTGGATTTTTATATTTTAATTTGTGTAGATCATTTGTTTCAAAGAAATTGTATAAATGAGGATTAACTCGGACTTCTGGTAATGGAAATTTCGTAGTGTTCAATACATCTGACTTCGTTGTATTCAATACAGGGGTAAATCTACTATTCAAAGATGGTCCAAAATCATCTTCTATTGAAACAGTTGGATCTGAAACTTTTGGATCCATTTTGTGTAGTACGCTAGTACCCATAGTATTTAAAGATGGCCCGACGTATTCTTCTATTACCACAGATATATTTGTTGTATTTTGAGTCTTTTTATTCGAAATCCTAGTAGAATTACTATCTAAAGATGGTCCATGGTGGTCCTCAATTGAAACAGATATACTCGTTGTATTTTGAGTCGTTTTATTCGAAATCCTAGTAGAATTACTATTTAAAGATGTTTGCAAATTGTCCTCAATTGAAACATATTTATTCGTTGTATTTTGAGTCGTGTTGAGCGAAATCTTAGTAGAATTACTATTTAAGGATGTTTCATCGTTGTCTTCTATTGAAAGAGATTTATTCGTAGTATTTTGAGTGGTGTTGTGCGAAATCTTAATAGAATCACTATTTAAGGATGTTTCAACGTTGTCTTCTATTGAAACATATTTATTCGTTTTATATGGAGTCTTTTTGTGCGAAATCGTAGTAGAATCACTATTTAAGGATGTTTCAACGTTGTCTTCTATTGAAACATATTTATTCGTTTTATATGGAGTCTTTTTGTGCGAAATCGTAGTAGTATTTATATTTAAAGTTGGTTCAATGCTGCTTTCTAAAGAAATACTTGTATCAATTTTATTAATTGTAACTGGATTAGTTGAATGGACTAAGTCTGTGTATGATTTAATAATTGGTTTTTTATCAATTTTCAATGAAGAAATGGTGGAAGAAATTTCATCAGAAGGAGGTGTTTCCATGAAGCTGATATGATTCTCCTTTTGTGTAGGTTTAATGTTCTCTTTTAATGAAGTACTTTTGTACGTAAAGCCATCTGATTGTTTAGTCTGTTGCAAATTATTCTGCCTAGTATCGTTTAGCGATTTAATGTCTGATATTGTTTTCTTAATTGGCAAACTCTCACTTAATGAAGTGTTCCGCTTTGAAATGATAAATGAGTCAATGGTGCTCTCAGATGAAGCCGATGGCATTTTTTCCACATCTTGAACTGTGGCGTCTGATGTACTTTTTGTCCGTTCAACATTTTTTAGGGAATATTTTCTTTTAGTTTTTTCTTGCAATCGATCACATTTTGAGGTGGTAATATTGTTTTGGATAATAATTCTTCTTTTCTGTTTCGTCTTGGTCAACAAATCAATGGTGTTGACAACACTGAAAGCAGGCTTTCTGTCGTCAGATGGCATTTGGGTGTATTTTTTTGGAACTTTGGATGAGTTCAGATCTTTCTTAATGTGTTTATGTTTACCTGGTGTTTGCTTTGATGAATAATTATTCATAATTTGAAGCTTATTATTCATATCTAAGGAATTATTAGATCTATCTCTGGTTATAAATATTGAGTTGTCGTTAAATCCATCCTTTTTGTTTCTCCAAGATTTAGATTTCTTTTTATTTAGTATGCTCAAGTTTTCATTTTTGCGGTGGGAATTTGAACTTATTGAAAATGAAGGTGTGGTATATTCAAATGATATGGAAGAATCAGAACTTAGATGAAGATTTGAGTTCGATGAAATGTTACATGTCATGAATGGTACATGTCGATTCTGTTTTGGGCTTCTTACATCAAAATGCACTGTAGGAGATACAGAGTCTACAATATATAAATAATCTGGAGAAATTAAAGAAGCGTGGCTTTTTGAACAAATGTCATGCTTCATTGAAATACATGGAGCTGAATGATGAAGTAGTTGATGGCATTCATTATTGTGGTGATTATGATAGTTGTGATGATGATGATGGTGGTGAGGATGATTTGGTGTTTCATGCAAAGTTACTTTGATAAATCCACTAGAAGACGGTGAAACTGACTTGGTTCTCCTAAACGAATGAGTTTGGTAATTATCCCTTGAAGTTTTTACAGACGATTTAGACTTACTCCAAGGACACGCCTTATATCTTCTAGAAGGCACATTTTTACATTTATTTCTCCTCTTATTCACAATGTTAATTGAAACTATGTTATCATTGCAGGAATTATTTGGAGAAAAAGATAATGATTCGTTTGGAATTTGTTTATTTCTAAAATTATTAAAAGGTCGTTCCTTCTCATTGTAAGCCACTGTTGCATTACCTAATCTAGACCCACTCTTTCTGCCCTTAGTACTATCATTGTATGTTATATTCTTTGAATTCAGTTTATGAACAGGAATTACTGTACTACTCAAACTTGATAAGCTATTTGGGTTGGTTTCCACATCCCCATAGGATATTTTTTGTCCATGCATTGTGCTACTTAAGCTTTGTAGGTTACTGTATGCAGAAATGTTTGTTTTTGGTCTATTACTTGAAAATTTAAAAAATATCTTTTCATCTTCAGGAATGATTCCACTCGAAGGTAAATAATTTGTTATGTTTTTTGAAGAAGTTTTGTGTTTATTATCAGCTCCAGTTTTACTTTCACTTTTCCTGTTAACTGAAGATGAAACATGTTTTACATTGTTAACGTGGTCACTACTTTTGGCTTTTGAAGATAGTGTGTCCATATTAGAGACAATAGTTTTCCTCGATTTTCTCCATACAGGTGCATTATCTTTGACTGTTTTAAATGGTTCGGTCGTTATACCCTTTAAAGATAAAGTGTCGATATTGTAAATTACAATTTTACTTTCCCTCTCTTGTTTCGATGGAGGTGAATTATCTGTTACTGTTTTAAATGGTTCGTTCTTTATACCCTTTGAAGACGAAGATGCGCTATCACTTTCGCTTATTATGCTTACTAAAGGTGAGTCATGTTTTGGTAGTGTTACTTGTTCTGACTGGACAGTATTTAAGAAAGATAACGTGTTAGCAACAGCACTTTTAGTATCAGGTTTTAGTTTTAATGGAGATGAATCTTGTTTAATGATATTAGTTTGTTCATTTGGTATGCTGCTTGAAGATAACGAGTCGCTAATAGCAACCCCAGTTTTCTTTTTACTTGTTATGTTTAGTGAAGGAAATATAGATTTTGGGAGATTAGATTGCCGAAACGGTATGCTGCTTGAAGATAACGAGTCGCTAATAGCCACCCCAGTATTCTTTTTACTTGTTATGTTTAGTGAAGGAAATAGAGATTTTGGGAGATTAGATTGCCGAAAAGGTATGCTGCTTGAAGATAACGAGTCGCTAATAGCCACCCCAGTTTTCTTTTCACTTGTTATGTTTAGTGAAGGAAATAGAGATTTTGGGAGATTAGTTTGCCGAAACGGTATGCTGCTAGAAGAGGACGAGTCGCTAATAGCCACCCCAATTTTTTTTTCACTTGTTATGTTTAGTGAAGGCAAAAGAGATTTTGGGAGATTAGATTGCCGTAAAGGTATGCTGCTTGAAGATAACGAGTCGCTAATAGCCACCCCAGTTTTCTTTTCACTTTTCATGTTTAGTGAAGGCAAAAGAGGTTTTGGGAGATTAGATTGTACTAGTGGTATGCTACTTGAAGATAACGTATCGCTAATGGCAAGAGAACTTTTAAGTGTACTACTTTGGTTCAAAGAAGTGGGACCAATTTTTGTGCTTTTTGATGATACTGATTCACTCTTTGATATTTTGGAAGGGTTCATCTTATGCTTTGAAGAATACAACAAAGGTTCGTTGATAACCGGAGTGAAATTAATGTTATCTTTGTTAGGAAATGATTGAACTATTTCCCTATTAGTTCCAAATGCTGTTGAGAATATTCTTGCTCCTTTACCTATGTCAATTATCAGATCTGGATATTGACCATTACCTCTAAGGTTATAATCTTTTATCACTTCATACGATTTTTGAATTTGTGCCGATATGTTATAGGCTTCAATAATACAAACCGGTCCTGTTAATTTGTTATTTACATTTTTCATTTCGTACATCTCTTTGAATTTTTTCGATTCGTTGAAAGCTTCAATAATAAAATTCGGACCATTTTTCGTCCTAGTTTTGTTATTGAAAACAATAGGTGAGTGACTTCTAAACATATCCGACGGCGATTTTTCAATTAAATTAGTATCCTCGGAAAAACTGTCACTGTCCTTTTTAATCAACTGTTTATTGTGATCCACTTGCACAATGCTTTGACTTATCGTGTTATTTTCAGTCGAGATATCGGAATTGCTTTCATCCCCTTTTAAACACTCTTTTAATTTATGGCTTTTTGATGTTTCCAACACTTCTTCATTAGAAGATTTTCTTGTAACTTGTTTACTGGTTGCGCTCTCTTCGCTATTAGATGATTTTGAAGATGCAATACTTGTTTCGTTATTAAGTTTTGTTTTATTTAAAGGAGGTATGTTTACTTCGTCATGTATACTTGTCTCAAGGCTTGTTTTTAAGCTAACGTCTTTTGAAAGAGAATTGCTAGTCTCGTTGTCACTACTTTTGCTTTTTGAAGATTGCAATGATATATCTTTGTTAGGATTGAATTTATTCTGTTGTTGATTTTTTAAATCTTTTGGAATTGAAATTGTTGGCACATTTTTACGCCCATTTTTGCTGCTTTTTGAAGAATTTGAAGATTTTGAAGATTTTGAAGAAGTAATGTTTTGATGGTGTAGACTCTGTATGTTTTTACGATCGAAACTAGTAGAATGTGTAGTTTGAGTTTCCTTATCAAAATTTATCTTTTTCTTGAATGGAGGCTTGCTTACTTCACTGGAACTATATTCATTTGAAACAGAGGGCATTACAATGTATGTTTTTGGATTTCCATGCTCCATCTTAGAGGGCATTACCCTATATGTTTTTGGACCTGTGTATTTAGGAGCAGACATACTACTATAGCTTGATGAATACATGTTTTTCGAAGTCGTTATTGTTTCGTCACTGTCGGAATTTTGGTCTCTTGTAAAGGATTTTCTTGTGTCACTGTATTGATTAGTACTTTGTCTTTTTGAACCTGATTTTTTGGAAGATGCACCTTTCATTCCGCGGTAAGAGATTAAGGATTTTCGAGAAGGCCCTTTTTTACTGCTGAATAGATTCATGGATTTTCGAGAGGGTTTGTGTGCCTTGTTGTAAGGATTCATACTTTTGAGGTTCGTTAAATTTGATGTTTTAAGTTTTGGTCCTTTTGAGCTGGATCTTGTTGATTTGCCTTTAAGAGAAAATTTATCCTGGTAGTCATAACAACTTGTCGATTTTTTCAATGGGATAATTGGGTCCTTTTTGGGAAATTCAAAATATCGTTTACTTCTCAAATCATACGATGTAAAAGTACTTTTCTTTGCGTCATCCACATCATCTCCATGAATGTTGAATGTTGAACTGTAATATTCAGGCAAACGTTTCTTTTTTCTACGTTTGCCAAACTTAGCAAGCTTGTTAAATGCGATATCATATTCTTCACACAGTCGCAAATTTTGTACTCTTTTTTTCCGATGAGCTAACATTTTAATACAATCAAAGGAAATTGTGGGCAGCAATTTATTTTGACTGCTTACTGTAGGTCGTGTATAATTAAAATTATTTATAGTGTCTTTATTTTTGGATAAGTTTTGATCCAATAATTCTTTCTCAAAACTGATGCTCATCTCAGATTCATCGAAATCAGTCTCATTGTGTATAATGTTATTAATGTTATACACATTGTGACTTTTATTTTTATTTCTGAACTTCTTCCAAAACCTTTTAAAACGACAATTATAGTTGCTTACTTTTTGCTTTGTTAATTCTGTGTCATTTTTGGGTGCATCCATTTTAAATTGAGAAATGTCATTTATACAATTCTGTGAATTTGGATAATTATTTCCGTTTAATAACTCTATACTCTCTTTCAGTTTGTTGCTATGTGAATCTGGTTGCATTGTTTTGCATAAATTGATGTCATTGGACTTTGACATCAGACTTTTAGTAGCGTATATACTATTACTTCCGTCATTATTATAAAATATGCTATTTTCAGAATTATAAGTTTGCGATAATAGAAGGTCCATCGGTCGAACAGTGGAATTATTTGTCAACAAATACAAATTATCATAAAATGAAAAAAATGAATTTATTTTAAATATAATACTTGAATAATTATCAAAACTACCTCCATTTGATAAGATATTTTGTTGTAAGGGTACTTTAATACCGAGATTTCCATTAACTTCAACTTCTTGAAAACTTAACAATGAACTGTTGAACAATTCATGGAAACTAAAATAATTGTGAGTGATATATTGCCTATCAGAATCTAATGAATAGAATTTATGCATTGGTATATCTTCCGGAATAGATCGTAACAATTCGTTTTTCTTAGAGTTACAGAAACAATAACATGATTTCAAAATAAAGTTCAAATCATGTTTTGGAATAAACTTTTTCTTGTGGAATTTGGAGGATAATGCCGTACGCAAAACAACAAATGTAACACAGTTCTCTTTCGGGGATAAACCATTTAGCTTAAATATTTTAAAAGAAAAATTGGTTTCATATTTTGAATCTAAAAACTGACACAGTTCTCGAACAAGTAACTCAGAAATGGGATTGTTCTGTATTAATTCAAAATGAAATGGCGTTCTGCATGTTGCAAATATAAAATCAACGTTTGGATTTAAAAGTTCCAAATTGTCTAAACAAAATTCATGTTGTGTTTTATCTGACACGTTATTTTTGATTTCTTGAACATTCTTTTCATCGAGATCAACAATATACGAATCAGACAATTGAATATTACTCACATAGACAACGTTGTCACAGGTAATTGAGTCGCCTTGAATAATAGAATTACAAATATCGTTTGTGAATTTCGACATTTTTTCTTGACTGTATTTGCATAGTTTCTCTGTTGTTTCTAATTCTATTTGATAAAGATAATGTATTTTTGGATAATGTAATTCATGTAATTGACAATGCAGTCAATCTCCGATTGTGAACCATTTCTTATTGTCCTTTCAATAATTAATAAAATCTAAAACACATCCAAAATTATATGATTAACATGAAATGTTGTTTAATATATTGAAATTAATATACTACTAGCAATCAATAATATATAAATACAATATAAATAATCAATATTGATTATAAGCTAACCGAACTTTGTAAAGAGAAATATGAATGAAGGCTTACTTTTCATAGAGATCATAATATATTTATACAGCGATTGCTAAAAGTAACCTGCGAAATATAATTTTGGAATGAAAAGACAAATCTATGATTCAAACTAAATATATATCTTTTCACTTTAATTTAAATCACACGCCTTTCCAGGCATTAATGTCAAAATTCACAAATAATTCTTCTAATTGTATTATTAGAGCAGACTCCATTACATGTGACAACGATGTCTATGTGAAAAATATTCAATTGTCTGATTCGTATATTGTTGATCTCGATGAAAAGAATGTTCAAGAAATCAAAAATAACGTGTCAGATAAAACACAACATGAATTTTGTTTAGACAATTTAAAATTTTTAAATCCAAACGTTGATTTTATATTTGCAACATGCAGTACGCCATTTCATTTTGAATTAATACAGAACAATCCGATTTCTGAGTTTCTTGTTCGAGAACTGTGTCAGTTTTTAGATACAAAATATGAAACCAATAATATTACATAAATAAAATCGATATTGTCGCTATGATTACATTAATTCATTAATACATTAAGGTAACATTAAATGTTAATGATTATTTTTAAGTAGTAGGCAAGTAAAGTTGTATATAATAATTTTTTATTGTTTTCCAGCTACAATAATTTCATACAATTTTTAGTTTCAGTATATATTCAATTTTAGCTAATTTAATTTTACAACTGTTTTAGATTAAGGGTTGTTGCAAAAGATTATATTATTCCATGATTGTGTGACCGAGTTGGTCATGAAAGCTACAGCTGTATATGAACAAAATTGGTGTGTCAATTGACACGAACAATGTGTCACACACGTTATGGTACTTTTAACACATTGTGTGTCGTACTTACAATTATGTGTCGTACTTACAATTATGTGTCAAACGACACATTTTTAATAACGACTTTTGTGTCAACAGACGGATTTTTTTTGTGTCGCGCAGACAATATAATTACTTTTTTGAATCCACTTATTTTTTAATTCCCATAACTTTACTAATACATGAACAAAATATACGATCCAATATCTGAAAAATACACATATAACTTGTTTTAGTTATAATTACTTATATAGAGAACACGAAATTGAACTATGTTTAAATACCAGATAACATTTAGAGGAAATAACATAACAAGATGTGACTACTAAGAAATATATATTCTATATACCATAACACACCCAAATAAGCATATGAAAATATTTATAAAATAGTCTATTATTTTTATATAAATCACAAATAATCATGTCAAGAATTATTTAATATTTATTAAATTCAGTCTATATAAACATAACACAAGTTTACAACCATAAAAATATAATAAAGTTCAGTATGCATAATGTACCGATTTTAAATTTGTCAAGTAACATTGACATTTTGCAGTTGAATTATGCACAAATTCCAGACTAAAATATGTCCAAAATCCAATCCAAATACCAGTCTAATTAAGCACACAAATAAGTGTCAATGATTCTGGCTTGAAAACTGTATGTTAGATCGTTTCGTTTCTGTATGGTGTAATAATCGAAGCAGGTTATTAATGTGGAATATATTTAGGTCAATTTTTAGGTGAATTTTTGAAGTTAGATCAATTTGGAATAAAACATGGATATTCAAATAACGATTTACATCCTAGAATGATAAAAGATTTAAATGGTGATGGAGTAAATGATGTGGTTGGTTTTCATCCTAAAGGTGTCATGGTTTCTCTAAATCCGAACTCGTTCACCAGACTCTCTGCTTACACAGATAGCTTTAACAACATGAATACCTTTAAGTATATCACTACAATAAAATCTAACGTTAAAAATGCAAGTGACTCGGTTAGTAGATATCCCAATATCCATATTAATTTGGCTCGTTATGTTGTCAGATCTGTGAAGGAAAGTAATGGAATAGGTGGACACAATATCACCAATTTTGAATACGGTGGCTTCAAGTTGAACATGAGAGGACGTGGCGCATTGGGATTCCGGTATATTACTGTTAAATAGTCATTGTATTTATGTAATCTTAATCCAGTAATGCTCATAACTCACAAAATGATTTGTGAGTTATGAGCATTACTGGATTAAGATTACATAAATACAATGACTATCTAAAAAATAGCAGCTTTGAAATATTACGATATATATTATTGAAATATTATATTGAAATATTACATACGCTCTGTATTAGATCAATTCAAACTTTATTATTTTTAATTACAATGCACTAATTATTTATGTTTTCAGTTGCTGTCAATCAAATTATCGATTGTATTTATAGCGTCACAATAGTCAAGACTGAGTCATAATAATTTGTCTGTCTGTGATTATAGTTGAATTCGTAGTTACAAATTTGTCTAATAAATATAGATGATGTTAAAATAATATGATTATATTTATTTATATTTATATTTGATAACTCAGCTCAGTAGTTGGCATTAATTTAATGAGGATTTCTCAATCAATATTTGGAACATTTAAATATATATACATTAGAGTAAAATGTAAAAGTAATTTCACAGTTTTAAAATTTGCTTGATTTAATTTGTGTTTTGACATTATTTGAATTATAATATGTTAATTAATATATTTGTGAGTCTTCTAATAAACTTGATCTGTAATACAAATATTTGTTAATATGCACTCACTAATAAAGGGGCACTATTCATAAGACGACATTTCGCAAACAATTTTTCAAACGTTTAAAAAAATGCGGTCATCAACATCGTAATGAATATATTTAGGTATGTTGTTTTAAATTGCATAACATGTGTATGTAATCATAAAATTCAAGTAATTTTAAATATTTTAACCACGGTAAATTATCTCGATTTTCAAAAATGTCGTTTGCATATCGTTCAAAAATTAAAAATTATTTGTGAAGGTGATATTTTTTGAAATTCCAGATAACGGTTTCTCGTTTTATTCAAAAAAATT
>JAUZNC010057799.1:0-12252 GCA_034780395.1 Vannuccia rotundouncinata | reverse complement strand
ATAGATGTTGAAATTTACTATTTCTATTAAATATATTGTTATAAAATAGTGAAATTCGAATGTTTGATATTTTTATAGTTAATGTTTATTATAACTCTCTTTTATAAGATAAGATCTGTTATGTCTGTTCCCTTGGTAAGTATATAATTACTATGAAAGGTTTGTTAAAGTGAATGGATCTAACTTGGCTTAATTAGACTCACGATATTATATGAATTTGTAATTTTTTGTAGTCGGAGGGTGAGAGTTCTGTAAAATTAATTAATACATATCTTCACATATTATGCATGCAAGAGTTTTGTTCCAACAATTTATTTCATTTGTTTTCTACGGAAACGACAATAGTTTTTCTTATTTACTTTTGAAATAATATCAATACCTTACTTATATGAGTTTAATTTTAAAATATTATGTATTTATATTTTTTTATCTCTGTGGAAAATCTCTATGAAATTGGTCGTGTTGTTGTGTTGTTATATGTCTAAGTATTTCTATGTTGAATAAAATAAAGATATTTTTCAATTAAATTAGATTTAACTACTACAAACCCGGAATCAACAACCACAAACACGGAACCAACAACCACAAACCCTGAACCAACAACCACAAACCCTGAACCAACAACCACAAACCCTGAACCAACAACCACAAACCCTGAACCAACAACCACAAACCCGGAACCAACAACCACAAACCCGGAACCAACAACCATAAACCCTGAATCAACAACCACAAACCCGGAACCAACAACCACAAACCCGGAACCAACAACCACAAACCCGGAACCAACAACCACAAACACGGAACCAACAACCACAAATCCGGAACCAACAACCACAAACCCGGAACCAACAACCACAAACCCGGAACCAACAACCACAAACACGGAACCAACAACCACAAATCCGGAACCAACAACCATCAACCAGGAACCAACAACTATAAAACAGGATTCAACGACCACAAATTCAACAACAGAAAAAACCACATCATCATCATTTCATTTATTTGGAACTGGTGAGTTAAATTCTTTTCTTTTTCTATTTCTTTGAAATTAAATATTTATATCAAATCAATATTTACGTTTGTATAAAAGAAGGTAAAAATTGATATATTTTAAATTTATTATTTAACTAATAATTCAACTTTATACAAGATATTCAAGTCATTTAAAAATCAAAAATGTTAAAAAAATCAAAAGTTATCATTTAAAACTTTATCTATTGGATATATTGGAAAATTAATTAACATATCAAATAATTTAATTAAGAAAATAATATTTAAATAATTGCATAGTCATTATGACTTTTTTTATATTTCTAGCAACATTTAGAAATTTTACAACGAGATTTTTTAGATATTTTAATAAATATTTCGTAAAATTAATGGACAACAGCATTTTGCATTAATAAGTAATATGTATTGCATTTATTGGACAGAGTGAAACACCGGAACATTTTTAATGTCAGCTACTATAAGCTACTATTCATTTTATAATAATTCAAATAAAATTTATAGTATTATTTGCAAAAAGTGGGTTCGCTCAAACCTTTAAATTTAATTTATTAGCTCAATTTCATAAAAAAAATATTTTTATTTAAAAGCTAACAACAGAGCCTCAATGAATGAAAAATTACATTAGCAATTTGTAATTTGTGCATAAACATTTTGTAGTTCCACTATTTGGTAAGATTTCAAAATTCAAACATTTTGCAAACTGAATAAAAACTTTGTTTTTAGTTTCAAAGTTTTCATCATTAAAATAACACAATTTTTTATTATTTTGAACACAGCCATTTAATGTCCACTAAATGATGAGTTTCCGAAATGCAAGAAAATGCATAGGTATATTGATTAAATGGGTCGTCTATAATGCAGTCCTAGATATAATTATCTCTGAACGGGAATAAACTTTGAACAGATTGAAATAATTTAAATGTCGAAACCAATTCTTTTATAGGTAAATGATAAGATAATTATTAAAAGTGTCCTTGCTTTTTCGCATAGTGTAAAGTTTAACATTTCATGAAATTCTACATTGATTTACAGTTTGGGAAACAATAAAATCAATTTCGTTATCAAAAGATTCATTAATCCCTCGTAGCTATCGTATAACAATATATTCTTCAAAATAAAATAGATTTAAATTAACTAAAATCGTGGTGATCGACAAAAGTTTTTACTTAAGAAAACTTCAACCAGCAAGCAACATTGGCTCTTGGTTTAGGTAGTGATGGAGACGATCTTCAAACTGCAAAGCGGAGCACCCATGACAGAAAACTGATGGCGATTGTGGCTGTTTCATTGAGAGGAGATTTGAAGTTGTCAATGACACTGTTGACTCAGACAGAGGTCTATATAAACTTTCTTCGTAATATGGGCTAATCACTTAGCAGCACTGCATCAACCACTATACCGATGGAGAATATCCAGCTCACTCACGACAATGCTAGACCACATACCTCCAATGCGACTGCCGTATTCCTACAAGAGAAATACATCAAACTGCTGAGACAACCCCCTTATTCTCCGGATGTAAATCTTTGCGATCGATTAATTTCCCTTCGGCTCAAATCAGTACGCAACCACCTTGACTTCATTTCAAATCGTCATCTTGAAATATTTTTGGAGGCACAAATTCCAACATTGACAAGACAAATGATGCTGAAGTCTCTCCACAAGTTGACTCGAGATTTGGAACTTATTATTCAATGTGAAGGACATATATAGCTTGTTGAAATATTAATGCATTTTTATATTAGAATATAAATAATATTTTGGATTAGAATATATTTTGTTTAGAATTAATCAAAAAATGACATTAATTAAGAATCACCCTATACGTTCACTTACGTTTTTAATTACCTTTATAAAATTATTTCAGGAATATGGTCTGTTCTGGTGGCTGCTCTGATGATACTTCTAATCCGAAATATGAATTGATATCTTTGATTTAGTTATAATACTTTACCCTTGTTTAAGTATAGTAATTCTTGAACTTAATATGACAACTTCTATATTATTTATGATTTTGATAAATAATTAAATTATAATACTTATATATATTATTTATATATTTTAATTTATATTATCTCATTGTTTTAGTATATTCATAACATTTATTTGTCTTATCATATTCTCATATTAACATAGTAATACATTATATTATATTATGATAGTAAAATATTATCCTACTAACACAGAATCATGATATAATAATATTACCTACTTATAAGAGTATAATTATGTACTCATAGTTTAACATTGTGACCATAAAAAAGTTTCATATTTGTTATTCAGACAATTCATCGTTTTATTTGAAATGTGTAGTATATATTATAAAAGTGTGAATGAAGATTGTAAAGATAAAATTAAAGAAAATTTGCCCAATTTTTTAATATTTTTAAAAAATTCTATTGAATATATACAATAAATACATTTAAAAACTGTTTTTAAGAGAAAATGGACAATTTTTTATAAATATAATTGGAATATGTTGGAATGTGTAAATGTTGGAACTATTTTGTCTATTTTATATAAAAGTTACGAAATTTGATTTTCTGAGTCAAATCAAAGACTAATTTTCAATTTTGAATAATCCTATAATAAAATAGTGAGCACTAAAAATAATAAAAATATTTCCAAATAAAATAGAATTATTTAATATTAGCTACTAGCATAAAATCTGATTTTACAATTCATTAGAAGTAAAGCTATACGTCATTTATTTTCATACCTACTGGGGTAAGTAAGTTTTCAATATGTGACAGCTGACTATACCAAATACTTTTTATAAATCTAGAAAGAAGACCTTAACATTCTAAAAGAAACTTGCATTCTTAACATTCAATTAATTCAATAAACACAACCGTCAATAGAGTGGGCAATCACCCCTATAACTGCACATTATGAGCTGTCAGAAAAGGTTAAAAACAAAGTTTGCTTTGACATATTTTAATTAGTCACATCTCAACTTGACATCTCACCTCAATCACAAACAAAATCTTTTACTTGAAAAATGAGAATACTAATACTAATATATAGAGTATTATTATAAAGGAGGTGGAAAGTCATTGGAACCTGGTGACACAAGTTTATAAAGTGCGCATCTTCGTTGTAAAAACGTTTTGGTATAAACGTATAATTTATAACATTATATTTTTAGATTGTCTTTTTAATCGTATGGTGATTACATCGAATTTAATTAATCGTAACTTATGTTTAACTTAATTACACAAGACGTCACACAGCTAAATGTTTAACGGCTACAATTTAAAAAATGTCATTTTTGAAAATATCTTTCAAAGAGATTAATTATTAAGATGTATTGAATTAACAACTTGTATGATTTAATAAAGGACGAAGTATAATTTTAATATATAATTATTTTTTGTATAACAAAATTGAAGATATATTTAAATCATTGTAGAATTTAATAAAAGCAAATAGAAGTGTTGGATGATATTGTTTTTTGCTTAATTGCACATTTAAAAATATTTTTAGGTATATGCAGATAAATCAGTGAAATAATGAAATCGTAAATATGTAATTTTTTGACATTTAAGATCAACAATTATTGTAAATCCATTTTTCTCAACCCCCTTCAACAATCCTCTATATAGTTTCGACTTTCATACTTGCAACTCAATCTTTCTTACGATTCCTCTTTCTGCTATTGTCAGTTTGATTTAATATTGTTTATATTATATATAAGTATATTTAGAATTAGAATTTAAATTGAAAAACTATTATAGATACAATAACCTTTTATTTATTAACTAAAAGTGATGAATAGGGTATATCTGAATATTTAAATAGTTTTAATTATCAATGCATAACATAAATAAAGTTATTACTCATTACTATTTATTCGATTAGGAAAATTCTTATAAACTATATTGTAGGAAACTATAAAAATAATTTTTTAAACAGTAATTTATACGCCCATTGTAGCAGGTCAGTTGTTAGAGTGGAGGACTGCTGTTGCGTTTGTTGTATTGTAGCAGGTCAGTTGTTAGAGTGGAGGACTGCTGTTGCAATGATGGCGGGTTCGAACTCTTTCCTTCTCTAGTCTGCTCTGAACTAAATTTACTCGCTCGAGCTATAAGCAATTAACTATTAGAGTTTAATAGAATTAAAATAAACTGTTTGAATCTGGTGACGCACACGGCTCAGTCAAGAGAGTGGTATTTCCTCAGCATCTATTTACTAAATTTCATTAATTATTTTTAAAACTTTTTACTAAAATATGTTCTTTAAAATATTATTTTTTAAGGCCATGAGAAGAGACTGAATGTCAGATAAAATAGCGATGGCATGAATGCCGAAGAAATGTGTAGAGGCGGTTTTCTGGTATATGGCTACCAGAGCTATAGCAGTTCTTTGCAAAAGGATAAGCGGATTGGAGGAGCTTCCTCTGGTAGAAATGGCCGCTGCTCCTCCATGTCTTATCTCTTCTGAGGCAGAACCGTCGGTATACATAGTGATGTCCACCTCCAGTCCTGTGATGGTTTTGATGACGATGGCTCGCATCTCCTCAGCTGACCTATCAGTTTTGACTATGTTCTCACAGAAGATGTAACCAGTGAGCTCTGATGGACGAGTCAAAAGGTTTGCGGTATAGCCTAATTCTGTGGTGATGTTTTCTTTCGTAAGATTCCTAAGACTGTTCCTTCTGAGACTGTGTTTGATGTAAGAGTAGATAATGATTTTTCTTGGATGTTTTTCCATCAACCATTATTAGCGCTTTTTCTTTATCCTTAAAACACAGCCGATAAAGTGACCATTCTCGCAATGATAATGATAGGTCTGTAGTCCGATTGAACTGCTGTTGCATTGATAGCGGGTGTAAGCGATCATTTCCCTCGCTCTATGTTGCACTGAACCAAATTTACTCCTTTAATTAAATTAATTTAATTATTTTAAATGTTTTTTTACAAATAATTTTGAATTAATTTTGGCTAACTTGTTTTATATATCCGAATTGTGTATTAATAGGAGATCTGCTTTTATCAAATTGGAAAAGATTCTCGATCT
Organism: Vannuccia rotundouncinata; assembly: GCA_034780395.1. Taxonomy (NCBI): domain Eukaryota; kingdom Metazoa; phylum Platyhelminthes; order Proseriata; family Coelogynoporidae; genus Vannuccia; species Vannuccia rotundouncinata. The sequence continues at coordinate 6,216 of JAUZNC010057799.1, read as the reverse complement.
AATGAGGTAAACTGCCTTATTCATTTGAATATCTTTTAATTTTTCTGATATTCTTCGTAAATGTTATGAAAGTACCTATGCTAATTGTAATTTATTAAAAATAAACGGAAAATATAAACAGTTTTACAGGCCCGTACGCAAACAATTTTATGGGGGTAATGCGAAATTTTAAATGTGGACTAATAATAATCACATATGTAGTTTTTATATGCCTATTCTATAAAAGATCATTTTTATCTAGTGTAAAATGTATATTTAAAATTTAAATGGACCTCTTAAACAATTTGGGGGGTTGCGTACACACGCGCCTTTTTTTAAACTAAAATGACTTTTGTCTATAAAATTATAATTGAACTCTGTGTATATAAGTATAATATCATTATTTACAATTAAAATGCACAACTGTTATTGTACATAAAACATAATTATCTACATCAATATAGCTCTTATAGTATGGGCTATCTTACTATACTATATATTAAGAAATCAAGCTACATATAGCTACAATACTGATTAATAATTGTGTTTCACCTAAAAGTTACATTTATCCAATACATTTATCCTAATACTCACATATTATGCATATATGTTTTTCTAAAAACGTATTTTTAGCATCACACATGTGTTTAGATCCCAATTGTTTTGCAATTGACAAATGCATAATATCTTTTAAAGTTTAAATAATTATTTATTACATAATTAATTATATCTACTTAAATTACATATTTTAATTATTGTTATTATATTTTTATTATGATCATACACATTTGAATGTCAACTGCTTTACACTTGTGAAATTTTGGACTATAACAATCATTTCCATCCAGTAAATACATATTGTACGGCTATTCTATGATATCGCCCTGCAGGTAGTCATCCTTACCTCTTTTTATCTATACATTTACACTCTTATTATATTTTATCTATCTATCTATAATTTTGATCTAGTGACTATAGATGAATCCTCATATTGTACTATAGTTATTTATCTATCTATACATTTATATATCTAATAATTATAGCAAAATATAATTTGAAAATAACATAGTATAAATCCAAATCTATACAATACCTTATTACATTTATAAATAATTGTAGATATAATTTTAGATATATAGCCTAACTTTCATAATCAAATTATATTTTCAATATATTAAAATTTTGCGCTTTTTTAGTTACGAGCCCACCCAAAATTAAATACATGTCTACGCTTGCTTTGCAGACTCATTCTTGTTTTACTATATATAGGGGCTGTTCAAAAAAGACGTCACGCAAATTTAGACCATATTTTACCCCCTCCCTCCTTGTATCAAGCGTAGTCACAAATTTCGAAACCCCCTATAGAAAAGAAGTCACGGTAAGTTCTACCCCCTCCCTTCATACACTCTCAACGATAATAATTTACAGCGTTTCATAAATCTAACTAACATTCGCACAATTGTGAAATAAAAATGTAAGTAACAAATAGGTGTGTACCTGCGTATTGCATCCAATAATTATTATAATAATCTATATTCAGCAGAATATATTTTTAAAATAATTAAAACACAGTTTATAATATACAACGGGTTATTGGTCGATTGACAGGTCAACCAATAATCTGTTCCTACAAAAATCTTAATTATATAGGGTCATATTATATGTAATTACTAGAAAAAGTAGGTACCTACTATAAAATACAACAATAAGATCATACTTATAAATAATGCTTTCATTATAAAAAGCTAAAAATTATACAAGGTTATTATTTAATTATTAGAAAAATAGGTATAAAATACATCTGCGTGGGATATGTACATATTTGGCGAAAATTTATCTGCAGGTATTTTAAAAATTAAAAGCATTAATGTAATCGATATAAGACATCCCAAGAGTCCCGATTTTGATTGTAAATTGTTTAGGAACTGTTTTCTTATAATGTCCACTTCAATTTCTTCAGAATCAAACCATTCAAATTCTTCTTGCTCGTCCTCTTGTACAATGACACAAATTAGTTTCAGGTGTATTCTTGCAGCAATTCGAGATGGGGATATCTTAAATTAAGATGTAGGATATATCAGCAGTAGCCGTTATACTTTGCGCGATATAATGTTTTAAGTGGCTTTAGGCATTACATTTACTGCACATACGATCAGACAATTAAAGCTTTGTTTGAACACTATAGGGCAACAAAGATGGTTTGGGATTTTGGCGAACTTTTGAACTACATTTGAAGGCTAGATGCATTAACAGAGGTGCCTGCTTATTTGCAGCTGCTATCCCCAAAGGTTAATTTAAACGAAACAATGTGCAATTTAAAAATTGAGTAAAGATAATACAAGATGTTTAGTTTACTGCAGAGTTTATCTTTCTATATGTGGCTTTTACAAGATCGTTTTGTGACGTCACAATTTTGGAAACCCCTCAACCCCTCCATCATGCTTTGTCACGGATTTATCAACCCACCCTCCCCTTAATCAGCGTGACTTCATTTTTGAACAGCCCCATAGCTATATATACCTGCAATATGCTAGCTGTTTCGGGAAGGTGAAATTCTCAGCACTGAGTCAAATTAAAATTTGTCTTCGTAATACAATGGGCAAGAACGTCTAAATCATATCATACTTTTACAATATGTACAGTGAAAAAAATTGCAATTTAGAAGTTGCATAAATCGGTAAATTGAATTTGTTTCTAATTATTATCGAGCGAAACGATTCACTGTTTTTGGGAAATTTTAATGTGTGACTTTTGTCATTGTCTATAGATATATATATATTACCTACACTAATATATGTACTATTCTGGTTACTAAATATAATGTCGCATATATGCAGTTTTTCATGGCCAAAGAACAATATCGTATGCATACATAAACTAGTATATAATTATATATATATATATAAACAACATTGCATTTGTTTTAATTGTTGGAAAAGTTTTATTTTTCAATTACATAATTATCCCCTTAGGGAAACTGACCCACAATTTAAATTGTATTACTACTGCAAAATATATTTAAATTACTGTAACACATATTCCAGTCAAATCAGCATACAGTCAAATCTCCCTACACCTCATAAGTAGGTCAACAAATAAATGTTGCGCAGAGTTATAGATTTAGTTTCGGTTACTCGTAACACGTTTTATTACACTTTTTAATTTTAGGTGAGTTGAAAGTTTTTTCTACTTTATTTATTAATTAAAGCTGAAGTCTTTTATGATATTATACTGTAACAAGGCAGATGATGATATTTTTGTTTTAAGTTGCAATTATCTAACTAATTATTTAAAAAATATTATACATGATCCTTAAAATATGAGGGAAAATTATGACACAAAAAATATTTTTATAATTGCTCATATTTTATATCAAAAATAAATTTTTTAATGTTTTTTTTTTTTTATTCTTTTGATAATATGATTCTATTAAAGGTCCCATTAGAAATTTTCATTTTAAAATTTTACATCACAGAGAACGAGATTACAAAACCAAATTATTTTAAATGGAAAAATGTATCACTGCTGAGCCACTGAGGTACTATTTATATCATTATTCCAATTGTGCTAATTGACAAATTACAATTTAAGAAATATTTGGAATAAATTTCTGCTAAAGATAAAGTTTCCAGCATTAAATATTAATTTCAGCAATTGCATATAGGATCTTGCTACATTGCTGACTTGTAGAAATGATTTACAGACAACTCGGTTCTAAAGGGACAACTTGGCCTATAAACCAAAGATACAACTTAAGGCAAAAACTGGAGACAATTCCAATGTATAACATTTCAATTATTTCTTAATGTTAATATAAAGTCAACAAATTGTATAAAATAGTATCACCTAAAAAGTGAAAGATATGGTACACATTTTCAAATTATTTTTAATCATTTTATTTCCAGTGAAAATAAATCTATTGAAGCTATGGTACACATTTTATAATTTTCCATTTACTGGCAGAACTTTTTCTATTGCAATTAAATTTATTGTCAATATCTTGTATTTTTAGAGCCAAATTTTATATATAAGCAGATATAGGTATTGCCAAAAATCTTGACTGTTTAATTTCCAGAAAAAAACATGATTACTGGTATGAATTTTTTCACAGGCATTGTCACAGACAATATTTGGTCCATTTCATATATGTTTATATTTAAAAATGGGCTTTAAAAATCATATACTGGGGAATGTATTTTTTGTAATGTTTTGTGCCATCCTTGGAATAGTAATTTAACTAATATTAAAATTTAATCAAAAGATAAACTTATGGTGTATAAAAAATATTTGATGTTAATATACCAAAGGAATGACATAGTACATGCCATAGAACAGTCTTTAATTAAGTCTTTAATGTTGTTCCTCACACATATTGCATTTTATGTTATGTATGCAGTCTATAAAGGTATAACAAAGTAGATCTCAATATTCTAATTTTAAAAATGAATAAATTTCTTAAAAACTGACCAAATGTCAATTAAATCATAAAATTTATGCTCACCTTTATAAGTTGCAAAATAATGTGTAGGGCCATTTTGGAAAAACTATATTAGTACTTAAATCCTCTTTATCTCTACTACTAACAATAGAAACATCTGTTGATATTGTATCCCTAGAGAAGCAATAACAGGTGACTCAGTAGGTGAAGAAAATCATTAAATCAATTAAAAAGCAATTTGTTGTATCTGTCACAGTACTTGCTTTTGACACTGCCTCATTTCCTAAAAAATAATTTCAGATTTAAAGTTATAGGTGATGCAACAAGTAGGTATGAGTTTTACATGGTTTATATAAAAAAATTCTACATAACTTTACCCACTACATACACTTATAACATTTTAATTATTCTTCTCTCTGGCTAATTGGATGTACCATGTTTCTTTATAAATATTAATAGATATAAACAATATTTCAACTTATTAAAATTATATCATTTTTTCAATTTTTACTGTGTAACTAAGTTTTTATTTTTATTAGTTGATTTTAGGGGATTTATGAGAATAATGGATTTATAGTCCTTTGCTCAAGATCCAAGCTTATAAGTTGGTTCAGTTCAAAATTTAAACATTTTTATAATAGAAAGATTACAATTTCCCATTTTCTAAACCAATTTTTATTTTACAAATTGTTCATGAAATATAAGTTTGTAGCATTTTCATTTAAAGTTAAAATTATATATTTTTTATGACATTTTTAAAATTTAAAATATTAATAAATTTACTAAATCAATGGAAATACTAACATATTTAAGTTTAAATCAAAGTAAACAAAAGGTTATTTTTATTAATAATTGGAAATCAAATGAAATTTCAAGTAATATGGATTACTTATATAATGGTTATTTTTTTGGATGTTTTCTATGTCACAACCAAAAAATCTGGTTTAAGTACTTGTAAAATAATTACATGTTAATAACATTATTTTTTTGTATATTTCATCACATACATAAAAAATTATAAATTAATCAAAATATTAAATATGAAATTTTTTTAATTAGTTTCCTTAAGGTTCTAATCATTTACAAAATGAAATATATTTGAAGTAATTATAAAAATAAAAGGTGAGTATTAACTCCAAAATAATTTAAATTTACAATAATTTTGTCATATTCAAAAATAAATTGTAGTATATAAAGGTTTACAAATAATATATAAATTTAAAATAACAATTACTGTTTTTAATTTTAACCTATTCCTTATGGTCTTCAGTGACAGAAAAGTTACTTCCCAGAATGGTTATATAAATTCAAATTTGTTAGTTAGTGTCCTTATCATGTCCTTATTGGTTAATTATTTTTGCGTCATTTATAATTGCAGCTAATATGGTGTGACACATTCAATTAGCCTTCTATGCTGATTTATGTATAATATGAACTCCATTTGACCTAGTATATATACTTGAATACAATTCAATATTTTCCATGTTTATCGGTAATATAAGATTATATGTTTACTGCATTTCATATAGGATATTTTTCAAAATTATTATAACTAGGCATAGAATTTATAGGTAAAATTGTACTAAAAATTTATATTTATTATATATATTATAATTATATTTATTATATGTTTGCAATTTATAGGAATTTGTATTCTCATTGTCTGCTAAAGGACAATTTTATCATCAAATATAATATTCTCAAATGTCAATAACAAAAAGTTATATATATAGAGATTAGGTAAATTTGAGTCATACATCTGTATATAGCTTATATATAAATAGCTTATTGTATTTCAA
>JAUZNC010057797.1:0-12253 GCA_034780395.1 Vannuccia rotundouncinata | reverse complement strand
ATCCGGTTGCGTTGCGTCCTAGCTTGGCCCAGTATATATCGCTATTCTTCCGGAAAGTGGCGCGTAGAGCAGGTCGGCTTGTAAAGATATCTTGTAGGTGTTTCGAATTAGATAGAAATTCGCCCAATCCAAAGAGTGCTTTTGTCTCTGCCAATTGAATATTGGAAGCAAGATTGTCCCGCTTCTCGCCATCACTCGTTTCGAAAGTTTCAGTGCAGCCGAAAGTGTAGTCGTTTACAGGACCGCGACGATTCTCATAAACTTGGCTCACAAAGAGTAGAGTTAATCCCTCGGCAGATTTTATATCAATAAAGTGAAGTGTCTTCTCCTTAGACTGCACACACCGGTGAAGTCCGATCTTAATGTGCGGAATTATCGGCATGAATGTTGCCTCGATAATAAAATCTGTTGCCGACGCCATTGTTAGTTGATAGAAATATAGAGGTGAGAAGCTTTGAGAGACCTTGAACAGAGTGACGAACAGTATTGGACTTGAGACTTGAGTGACGACTTGTACACGAGCTTGCCAAAAATTTGTGAGAAATTTTCAATAAAATAGCCAGCGGGAGAGGAGAGATACAGACGACCGTTCCGGAGCTCGCAAATAATGGGAATGAAAACAGCTAATCACACACCTCCTTATATAACATAATACTCGATTCTCATTTGTCGAAAATTTAACTAGCAAAGGTGTAAAAGCTTTGTTGGCGGAGGACAAAGCGGGGAGGGGGTGCTTTGTCCATACATTTAACTAGCAAAGGTGCAGAAAAAATATTAACTAGCAAAAAGGTGGAAGTCTTTTGTTACCGGAGGACAAAGGGGGGGGGGGGACTGGTCGATGAAGAACTGGTCAGTACGCGGACGGCAAGCTATTGCACGATTTTTCTTTTCGAGTACACTTCCAATCGATATAATTACAATATCATCTATCTCGAGAAGGCTTACAGATGAGTGGGTGGAAGTAACATGAGCTCGTTATAGGAAAAAAATGATAAAAGAGCAAGAAGACGTCACATATTTCACCCACATATTTCGCGCTTTCAAATCTATACCTGAAATGAGGCAAGACTATTTGAAAAAATGTGGCTTTACTATTCATAACAATATAAAACCATGCATTCCTAACAATAGGTTTAACACAAAATCGATTACCCCAGCCAAAATCCATCTCGAAGATGATGTCGATATAAAACTACCTAATCCATTAACATTTTTATCCAAAGATGTTCATAGCAGTGTCCCCTTTATACACTCAAAGTATGCCACCAAATTCACCTTCACCACCTATCCTAAAAAATGAGAATTTATCCAACATAGAAATAATCGATTTAACATCAAGAGAGGGAAATATTAATTTACTTAATCGCTCCCAATCAACTATCCATCCATTGAAAATGCAATCGATCAATGAGTATAAAATGATAAAGCTGAGGAAACTCAATCGAGGCAATTATGATATTCTCTACATTTAGGCTAATACTTCGCCTCTGCAATATCATAGACTCCTAATCAATAATGAGGGAGTTCCATATGTCATGTATTGCAATGAACAATTACGACATCAGCTATCTACAATGAAGGATACGGTTTGGCCAGTAACATTACAAAAAATTTGTACATTAATAGTGAATAACCACAAAAGAAAACCTAGCGGTGTTTATATCAGTGATGTAAAGTTGGTATTTTAAATACATTTACAAACTTTATATATTAGTCGATGCTATCACCAACTCTTTAATATCCTCATAGTAGGATTTATAACACTAATCATAAGCATTATTAATATTTCGATATTAGAGAATTATAGCGAGTACAATCGAAATTGTATAAATGCTATGAGTAATTTAGAATGACTTGACTATTTAACTATAAATGTTGTATTCCCTATAAGTTTTATTAACGTATATTTTTTTAAATGTTTGATAAAAACCTCTCTTTGCTGTATGTATTATCTTATATCAACTTTTTACATTTTATTCTATTAACCATTTTTGTTGTTGTTGTATTTTCATATTTTAATAATATATATAACATTATTATTAATGATTAAAATAAATTTATTAAATCCTATTCACTCTATGTTCACTCTATCTTTCCTCTATTAGCTAGCAGATTTTAGTAAAATTTTCAAAGATTTAAATGTATATATTTATTAAAATTATAAACAGTTATCATAATGTTACTAGAGTTATTAGGGTTGAGAATTATAACTGAGTTAGCATGAATTTATGCTTTTTATAATTGACTCAAATCCTTCTAAAACCGTCTTTACATTAAAGTCGGATTATCCTGATTTTGAGAAAATTAATGAAATCATGAATCTAGAAATCAATAATCATAAAAGTATGAAATCAATTAATTTAGAAACTTTTAATATAGAGAGCATACATACCTATGTAGAGAATATACATTCCTATGCAATCGTCTTAAAATCGTGGCAATATTTTCAGATTCTGGGAAAAATTTTTGAAATAAGAGGCAATCTTCTCATAAACATCAATCAGTAATGAGGTTTTAAAAAACTTATATGTTGTCATGTTTAAAAATAAAGTCAATGTATTTTATAATGAAAAATTTATTTTCTTACTTTAAAGTTGGAGCCAGTAAGGATAGTTTTCTCAAATTAAGTAATGTTTGGATTTTATGTTCAACTTAATGCGTGGGAAGGATTTTACTGTTCGTTACAAGACTGATTTTGTGTGCAATTTTTGAAATACTGTTTGTCATCGATCAGTTTATAATGTTTAGTTTCCAAATATCTAAAGACAACTTGGATATTCGACGAAGAATAATTGTTGCCCGAACGACAATGTCTAGAAAGTAAAAATTTGTGAAATGAATTTGAATTTAGCAATAGAAACTTTCTCGAACATGGAGAAGCAAATTGGTAATCTATGGGTCCTGATTTAAAGCATAAAATGTATTCTTACAAGCTGCAGCAAGAGATACAAAAATGCAGATGAGGAGGAGAAGAGGATCAAGAACAACCAGAGTAACCTCAGCCAACACCTCTTGATCTAACTCTACCACGCCCACACCGCCGCAATATCTAATTCTCAAACAAACAATTGATTCATTTACCAAATATTGCAGAAACAATGCTAGTCTACAGTATACAGCAATTTTTAATTCCTCATAGGATCAAGTGGGATGAATATGGTCAACTGAATATACCAATAATTGCCAAGATTTTCAGGAAAAACAACATCCCAATCAGTGTAAATAAGTAATCCATTTTCCAACCTGACTTGATTGGTTTTTGTAGCATGCGAAGTTTCCAATCTGTTGCATACGCCAAGATTGCACCAAATAAAAACGATACACGCACACTTACCTCTTCAAACGCAGCTTCCACCGCAAGAATGGCAGACATAACTTCCAGAGGCTGCAATCCGGTGCCAATAAAAAGACTTAAGACTATCGTACATGTTTCTCGTTTTGTCAGCAAGAACACAAAGGGTAGTTACAAAACAATTTCATTCACGGATGATATAATTCTGTCCAAAAATGTCGGGCAACAGTCCCTGATGTCACATTGCACCATGGAGAGTGTAAAGCATCATTAGCTGTAAAAATAATGAAGCCATCTGCAACCCAATTTATTTTCATTATCGCTTCTGCAGCAGATATTGTTGGACATGTTCTGATAAGTAAAAGAGTAAATAAGTTACGAGAGTTACGCCCACAGGAGTGAATACATCTATAATTGCTTTGTTCGGCCAATCAGTTAATTAATTTTTTAATGTTTTTAGTGGCTATGTGGTTTTTTTGCTAAAATTTTAATCAACTAAAATGTCTGTCAACTAAAATGTGTATCGGTTAAGAGTACATTTATTTTTTAATTAGTTTCCCATAATGGACTTGCAAAACAGCATGAAAATAAAAACATTTTACATGTTTTTTTTGTTTATTATATATCTATATATGAAACAAAATGGCATTAGTTAAATTGAATTATTTGGAATTTTATTTGGTACAGTTTTTAGAATGTGTCCAATTAGTGAAACCAAAATATTTACTCTTTGACTTCCGCATTTGCTGAGAGTTATTTTCCGACAACCCACAAAAGTACAGGTTGCTCCACCCTGAAAAAATATAAAATGTTTAAAAAATAAAAAATGTACTGTACAAAATATTATCTAGAGAAATATTATATTCTATTACTAATTAATTAATATAATATTAATTTGCATTATGCAATGTGAATTAATTTGTAAATATCTTTAATTTAATTATAATTAATTTGTAAATAAAATATAATTTCATACTCCTTGGCAAATGCACGAATTACAACCATTCTGGAAAGAGAAACCTTCAGAACGTGATAATAAACAAATTTGTCTGGCATCAACACAATTCATTGTATTACCCGGACGAACTCTTCGCCCAGATGTCATGACTATCAGTGAGCACAAAACCATTATTGCTGATGATATAAAATTCATTATTGTGAATTTCTTCTGAAAAATTGTCTGAAATGAAATATAATTAAAAATAAAATTGTACAATTTTAAAATTTAATACCTTTTTAAATGCATTTCATATTTATTTAAATAGATTTAATGATATTGAATTCGTAATATTTAATTCAAAAATGTAACCAAAATTAAATGTTGAATGTTTATAAATACAATAAAACATTTTCTTACCAATATAAAGATTATTTATATATTTTGTTAAAGAATCTCTGCTATTCCAGCAGTTTATAATAAAAAATGTATTTTTATGATTATCAAAAGTTTAAATCTTAATTTTGAATTTAAATTTGAATGTTTCATAATATTGTAGTTAATTGACTAAAGCTGTTATTGAAATATTTCAAAGTATGATTTAAATAAAATTTTAATTTTTCATATTAATTATCATTCATCTCAAAGATATTATAAAACTATATACATGTATTAATAAGTGGTCAATATATTAACTTAGATGAGTAAGTCAAAGAATTGATATCATTAGGTTTGATATTATTAGGATTGCAATATGACATTTATAGTAATTTTAGAAAACAACATTGTCAGGTAGTTTGAGGGCAAACAATAATCCAGAAAAATCTATGAAAATCTAATCAAAAATTCAATAATCCAAAAACATTTATGAAACCAATATTTTTGATAATTTGAATATTTTACTATTTTCAATATTTGACTATTTAGTGATATTATAAGTTTCAGGGCCGTGGCAATAAGTTTTAAAGTGGGGGGGGGGGGGGGGCAGATCTGAAAACGGCACTTTTTTATTATTTTTTCCTAATCTATTATGCTATAAATATTACATGAAAAAAGTATTTAATATATTAAAAGATGTGAGAATATTATAGACAGTTTGTTAGTATATTATAGACAGTATAAATATTATACATTTAAAAAAGTTATGCTATATATATTGGGTGACTTAAAATAATATTGCCTATTTATTTGTAAGTTAAATGTACATTTTAAAATAAGAAATGCACCTAAACTAAATATATCTTACGTCAGAGTAAACGATCATATAACTATATAAAATATTTATTATTTCTAACTGTTAATATAATAATATATGTACCTACATAACGTTATTGTTAAAATTCATTTTAATAATAAAGTCTGGTCGATCAGATATATAGGTATAGGCTATATTACTAATAGGTGCTAATATTATCGTGTGCAAAGAACCAAACTATAATATGCATTCTGTATAAATATAATGTACCTATATTTGTACAATATATATATATATATGGAAATGATATATTCTTCATAATTAAAATAACACCTAACTGCCAGTATAGTTAAAAAATTATTATATATAGGTACGTTGCGGAGTATTAATATATTGAGTTATTCAATTAATTATCTATTTTTAGGCATTGAACTGTAATCATTTTAAAATTGTTGTTAATAATAAGGGCACAATTACTTTTGAAAAAGGGCAGAGCAATATTTCTCAAAAGTTAGGGGCAGCTGCCCCCAATGTCCCATAGGTTGCTACAGCCATGAGTTTGAGTCAAATGTCCAACAAAAGAGCGCCAACATTTTTGGGCAACTTACGTTTGTATCCTAATGACATCTACGGAGATGTCTATCAAATAAACTATTTGGCCCAACAAGTTCCGATAACATCGTTGATTTGGAAGAAAATTTGGATGATGTGGACAATGATTTAGTTGCTTTGGTGAAACCTTTGATCAGATTTTTAATGATAAATAGATAAAATATCTGGAACAAACAATACAGAATTGTACTCACTTGAACGTAATAACATACCATCGTCTTCTTTGAAAATAAAATCACAATCCAAGGGTTATTTTTGTTTTTAGAGTCAATTGAAATACCTACTGGATGACTACCTCAGATACTGTTATTCTTCTTTAAAGAAACAGGATGGAAATTACTATACTCCTGTGAGAATAATATGTGGCCTGAAGTTAACAATATAGACGACGTAGGATTTTCTAAATCTAATATAATGTTGAAGAAAATGGTTTCATTTTTTAAGAAATCTAGTTAACCGAAAAAGTATATTCCGTAATTGAAATGAATGATATGACCAAAATTAAACAGTTTGTTTGACAGGAGTTCACCCGAGGCACTGTAGGATGAAATATTTTTCAATTTAATATATATTTTGGATTAAGGGGTCGGGAAACGCTGTCACTTCTTATGAAAGAAAACATAAATATTGAAACAGACTGAAACGGTAATCGGTAAAAATTACCCATGAAATTTTTTCTAAAAAATTGAAAAGGTTTATTCAAGAGTGATGATCCGAGTATGAAGACATGAAGCAAGGGCGTGCTTATGAGGACAAAGAACATCCACAGACGTGTCCTGTAGTCGCTTGGGACATGTACCTGTCCAGAACATCAGCCAGTGATTTTATTTTAAGGAAGCCTTGCAAACTTGTTTTCAAAAATATGACGAGATTTTTTTGTATGAGCTAAATTAGACAAAAATGCTTTGGAATAATTTCATGAAGAAATTAAGTCACCTTTCCCTCTCCAAACAATGAACAAATCATTTCATTCGTGTAACTTTGGGGACAATTTTAAAAGAAAGATGCTTTTCAAACATGGATATTTCGACTATCTCTGGTCGCAGAAATCCTCAAAGCGTTGATCGGTACAATAGAAAAAGAAGAGACGAAGATTTTGAACAACTATCTCATGCTGTTGGGGTCTTCTGTCCGAATTGTTTCAGTCAACAGATTTTCAAAAAAATTCCGAATTGTTATCGCTATACGACTTCTTCCGTTAATTCTGCAGATGATATGTCTGGAGGACTGATTAATGTTTATTTTAACACATATTCAACAACTGTAAAATCAAAATAATTAAGTAATAGACAGTATTCAATATTTCTATTTATTTATTGAAATTGTCATTTTTATATTGTATGAATTATACATGTAAAAACTTTGTATAATACGTAATGTTGAAATGTGTGATTTCCATAACTTTGTTGATTATTTAATTATTTAACATTGACCTTTATATATCTTTCTATGAATTCCAAGTATAAACTTTACATAATATGTAATGTTGATAGTGAAATTATCGTTACAGGTCGGACGAAAGTATCAACATTTTTTTATGAAAATTTATAAGAATAGAGAACAAAAATTCATACTCCAAAAATTTGACTTTTGGATCATTGAAAAAATGATCACCAATTTCGAGGTTTATATAAAAAAATCGTATATTTTACATTTAAAAGTATAGGGCCCAATATACTGAATAAATTTCAACATAAAATCATGCAGAATGTCTATTAAAAATGTTTGTATTAGTCATTCTGCATGATTAGTTCAAATATTGTTCAATATTTTACTTTTATTTAATTTAAAATATTTTATTATAGTATAAAATGAGTGTAAAATATGTTCAAAATCAATAAATGGTGGAACAACATCGGAGCCGTTATTTTGTACAATTTAGATAATTTTCTGTACAATATATTTATAAATTATATTAAATATTTTTCATTTTTACTATTTATTACAAAAAATTAACAATCTTCTATTTTTTAAAAAATAGACAAATTACTATTTCAAAGGGATATACTAGGTACAATGCATATTAGACAGTGAATTTATACTTTGACAATCTCAAATTAACAAAATTCATCAACGTGCAGGATAAATACAGTAAAGGTAATTAGTTTAATTTATTATTCTCAAACTTATCCACACTGGTTTATAAAATATGTTGATTTAATATCAACAACTCAATTTTTGGGTTTTATATACAGGGTAAGTCATAATTTCCCGTCAGTTTTCAAAAATAAATTATAAATATCTGAGTAACATAAATTTTAAATATATTTACATTATTTAGTGAAGTAATTAGACATAAGTTATACGTAAATACATTGAAAAAGAGTTTGTACATATTTACATTTCAAAAGGCGACCCTCATTGTTCGTACACGCATCACATCGTTTGGGGAAATCGCGAAATGTATCAGGAAACATTTTGACTGGCAATGTCTTAAGTTCTGCTTCAAAACGGCTGTGTAGCTCTTCCAGTGACTGACAAATAATTGCAACAGGTGAGTAGAACTGTGACCTCAACTATACCCACAACCAATAATCGCATGGAGTCAGGTCAGGAGACCAGGCGGGTCATTCAATGGGGACCTTTGCCCAATCCACTGGTCTGGCATTTGATCATTGAGAATTTGTCGAGCATTCACAGAATAATGAGGTGAGGCACAAGCTTTTTGATATAAAATCTGTTTCCTTATTACAATATCTGTCCCCATTCATCGTTTCTTTGCTGATATCGAAGCAACTCTTCCAGAAAAGCTAATGCAAGCCCAGACATTCAAAGGAGGTGTCCCTCCAGGATTGCACACGTGAATATCTTCTGTTCCCCAGAAATGGACATTGTGCTCATTTACTGTGCCTCTCCATTCAACCACCCTGGTTCTTGCAGGAGCAGCTTTGGTAAATTATTCAGTGAATTTGCGTCTACTTGCCTCGATACTATCATCTGAATATAATCCACAAAGTTATAAGAACTTTTTATCTTATTGTAAATTCCATTTCTTTTCCTTATGACAAACTATAGATACCAAAAATTGTATATTGAATATTGAATATTACAAGATTTATTTTTTGAAAACTGACGAGAAATTATGACTCACACTGTACATTGTGTTTTAATTATTGACTTATGTATTATTTATCTAGACTAGCGAACTAATCAAAAAACGTTCAGAGGTATTATACAATGACCTATATATTATGGATTATATAGATTATCATTATTTATTTTAATATGCTTTTGAGCATTAAATATTGATTGAATTCCCTCTTTAAAACGAAACTACCACAGTATGTAATCAAAATGAATTAATACCTCCTATGAATTTCGTAATTATTATCGAAATAGATATATTCCTCCGCAGACGTTTATTATATACTATTGAATATTGGTCAGTTTGCCGGTCTAGATAAATAGTATATATAAGTCATTCGTTTTATCTAAATATTCATAATGGGGCCGTAGCTTAAAACTTAAATTAAAACTAAATTAATTAAAATCATATTTTAGGTGAAGAATTTTCAAAAATCGCTAAATTAATTATCTAAGTTCATGTAACGAAGACCTGTTTTGTTTGTACCCATTTTATTAATGATAATAATAATTTATTCACTAGTCATGTATAGTATAGAATAGTTCAATCCATTTAAACGGTACATAGAATGGGATATTGGTATCCCATATGGCAGTGTATAAAGTACATTTTGACTCAATTGAACCATATATTATTTGAAAAAAGACAAAATATAAAAAGTGTATAGTGTATTCTTTAAAGTATTTGTTATAATCAACATAATGTGAGTGTACGGATATAATTTAAGCTGTGTTACACTCGGCACGTCGCTATAAAGAATGCCGTTATCATTGTTGTTCCAACATATACCAATGGACAGACAAATGACAAACTTGTACATATATATAGTCTTAATATGAAAATTAAAATGATCTGTAATTAGATCTGTAAAGCTCGAGCGTCGTTTTGATATGATTATAAATACCTTTATAAGTTAACTATATCAGTAATTATATTAGTATGTAAACTATGTGTAATCGCAAATACGCCGGAACAATTAATAATCAAAATAAAACAAATCTTTAATTTTAATAATAAGACTATAATATTAATATGTGTATATTAAATTGTATATATTATAATATTGTTTGACAAAAACAATGGAACTTTGAATAGCGATATAGGGAAAATAAAATATATCGCTTAATAAAATATATGCATGGACACTATGTACTCCTGAAATCGGGACTAATGGTAAATTTCAATTTAAAAATATACCCAAAAATATATTGTCTTATGAAATTTATTTGACCTTTTAGTGAGGTTTCACCATTTATTTGTGAGAATGACCCACATTTCGACAAATGCGATTCGTCGAAATGCTACTTATTAATTATGTTAATTTCTATTCGCTGAATCGGCCCCATTTAGCAAAATACAGAGTAGATTTAGTTATTCGACAAGACGTGGCAGGGCTGAAGAAGACGGGATATTAATCTTCTCATCTGAAATTCTATTAGAAAAACTATCGCAAACGCTCAAGATTGTTGTTGATGGGACTTTTAAATGTGTGCCAAAACAATTTTCTCAGCTATTGAATATCCACGGTAAACTTTAGGGTGAATGGAAACCTATAGTTTTCGCGCTATTGCCGAACAAAACCGAAGAAACGTAAATATCTGCGTTTCGTATTTGGCAAGTGATGGAGGATCGGCATCTTGCTTCTAGGTTTACCAGGAGTATAATGCTTGTACAATGCTTTAGTTATTGTTTGGCAGCAGCTTGAATAAAAAGGTTGCCTCTTCCATTTCGGTCAATGCATTTGGCGACGAGTAATGCAAGAAGGACTTTCTTTGGATTCCAATAACATTGAAGAGGTGAAAAAGGTAGCACATCGTTTGCTTGCTCTTCCGCTAGTTCCACTCCACTTGCAAGATGACGCATGGCTCCTTATCGCCGGAGATACCCTTGAAGATCAGATAATCAATATGGTGTTTGGATATGATGGCGGAACATGGAATGATGATGGCATGTTTGATCGTGCTATGTGGATACAGTATAAAAACCAGGACCGCACTACCAATTTTGCAGAAGGATATAATTCCAGATGTAACAAAGTCAGCAGCACGATTCATCCCAACTTCCATTTAGTAAGTACATTTTAGTAATATTGCCAGTAAAATATTTTTTCCAAGGAAACATATTTTCAATCGAATTTTAATAACTATAATTGATAATATAATATCCTGATTTCTTATAACAATCTTTCGTGATGAAATCGCAGCAGCAGAGGCGCGTATAGGCCAGCTGGTTCGCGGATAGCCGCAGTAAAACGACGCCTACGAAAATACACAGAGTTAGATGATCGTCTTGAGAAATTGCGACCTGCTGCCAGTCCTATATTGATGCAGTAGCTAAATACCAGTCTAGAAATCCGCTGAGCTTGTTGTGGAATATTCTGTACTTATGAAGTGTGCCTCCCTAATTAGTGAGCTTTTTTATGTTCTTTTAAACTATATAAAACTGGGAAATTAAAACTGTCTTTTCACGTTATACTATGTAATATTTTAACGAATTAAATAATCAATGCCGTACAGGTTCATTTTTGAAATGCTGCTATATCAAGTTGGAATAAGAAAATGTGTAATAAACTTTTCGTAACGTTATAATTTGTTTGGATAATATCTTTGATTTGTCTCCAAAATTAGCGTTATTGCTGCCTAGAGTAAACTAGACAGGCGCATCTTTTGACCTGATAACTTATTTGGATTCAATATTTTCTTTTAATCGGTAATCTTCAAAAATAAAGCATTTTTGATGAAATTTACAGGCAATATGTCCCATTTTTCAACTTTTCTGAAAATAATTAATGGAATATTAAAATTGAAGAAGAAATAAATAACCAGACATAGATATAGGAACCACCATTTTCCACGATCTTTTCCATATGGGCTACCATTTCTACCAACGCTTTATTCATTCTTTGTAGAGTGAAGTTTGGTAAGTGTTCTTTGAGAAAGTTCTCGATTTCGCTAGTGTATCGAAATCATTTCTTAGCGTTTCCAAGCGTGGAAAATTCGTAGCGGTCGTAAGCAGTGGCTCTTGAGGTATGTGGGTGCGCATTATCGTGCTGCAGTCTCATGTTTTCAGGTAGAATTGGATCTGGTTGATTTCTGAGAAAATTTTTCAAATCACTTAGAAACTTAATGTATC
>JAUZNC010057796.1:7652-23852 GCA_034780395.1 Vannuccia rotundouncinata | reverse complement strand
TAAATATTTTCTAATGTATATTGATCCATTCATCTATAAATTTATAATAATTTATTATTATTTATCGGTTCAAACATCTAAGATTCACATCACCATCATTTTTAAGATTTGCCACCGAATTATTTGTTTAAAATACTCAGGAAATACATTGAATGTTAAATACACAAAGTTCACACGTTTCCTGGATGAATTCTGCGAAGACAATTTGTCTGTTTCAATGTCACGTGAACTGGAACGGCTGAAGAAACACTGTGATGGTGTTTTCTGCTTTCTGGAGTAGAAAACATTAGCAAACAAACTTTCTTTGTATACACGAGTTAAATCCCTTAAACCTATTCTTTTTAAATCCATCATATTTGATTAATACAATACCATAGTAGCTGCTAATAAACAGGTTTCCAGGTGGAGTATTTTTAATTGGGTATCTCCTTAAAGAGTTTTCACTTTCAGGTTAATGACATGATAATGTGAAAATAATACAGTTATACGGTTAGATGAGGCAATTTGTCAACATTAAATTTCTGCAAGATTTTCTATTTTTATTTGCAAAGAAATATTTCCACTGTTTTATTTTTTTTTAAATGGAAGAAGATAAAACTCTTTTTCAAAATGTGGATTCATTTGAGGAGAAAATGTTGAGATCATTACTTATACAAGTGCTAGTATTAATAAAACTTAAACGGATCGTTTTGAGAAGATGTGACATTGAAATTTTGTGCGTTAACAGAAACTTGCCTAAAGGAAACTGCCTCAATGTAATCAATTTAATGTGGTTTGTTGTCCCATTTTAATAAAACATTGGAAACCTTTTAACTTGAACCGTTTTTAGAGAAATTTAATTAAAACTATCCTTTAACTGATAATAAATTACTCAACTCCATTTTTTTAACATATTTTAACCCAACACCATTAGCTAATCAGTAAAAAATTCTGACTAATGTTATTACACCTTTGAACACCGACACATTTCTACAAATGATCAAGATATATACAATATCTTATGAACTTTTCATATGTATATTGTCTTATTCTGTTAAAACAAATGTTATAATTTATAATGTCATCGCAATGTTATATATTCATAATTATTTTATTAACAATATTGTTAATTTAACTTTGAAATTTAAAGAAAGTACTTCATTTATGAATGAATATATGTCCTAAAATGGAAAAATTAAAATGTTAATTGTCAGTTATGAAAATTTTCTAAGTATATAAACATATTTGTTAATTGAAATGGGGGTCTTAGTTACCTCTCCAATACCTAAAAATGGTCCTAAAACCCTCTGTTATATCCTGGAGAGTAATTTTGAACTATTTTTGTTTCTCTTTTAAAAATTAAATGTTTAAAATAAATCGAACTATGAAATTTAGAAATCTACTCAAATAAAAATTGAATCAAATTGTTTAATTGGCCTTGCTTCTTATTTTTTTCTTATTTTAATTTTAACGATCTATTATTCGGCTCAAATTGAACTCTTTCAAATAACAGAATAAAAAAAATTAAAAACCATTTTATTTAGTATTTAAAAAAATCTGTTAAACTTCTAAAATTCATTCCTAAGAAAAGTAAGAAACTCTACATGAATGAATTTAACATAAATTTATAATGGTAATGACGTACAATAATTGCTCCAGAAATCTATTTCAAGTCACGCGATGATTTGTGTGAAATTAAACCTACAACATTTTGCTTGACGAAAAATGTTTTTTTGTCGATATAATTTTGGATAGATACAATGTTATTAAAGTTAGTAATTGAATTTGTCATCATTATACAGTATTTGTTGTTGTCTGTCGTCTAAATTCGACTCAACGAATAAGAGAATTTATTGACTAACTATAAAAAGATTAACTCAAAATACGCTATCGAAATATATAGTTTTATTGTAAAAATGTTGAAACTATATTAATCAGAAGAATTTCTCAATACCGAATTTTAATGATTCTTCACTGAGCATTAAAAAACTTAATTTAATAAAAATAGAAACATAGCTATACTTATGATGTGTAAGTTTTATTTTATTTCACATTTTATTAATATAGTTAAATGCAATTAAAATTATGTAAAAACAAAACTTTTCAATCATCAAATATCTCATTCTCAACCTCATTCAACTTCTTTGTCGATGTAATTGCACCCTACCCACAAGGTGCAACTATTGTATTGTAAGATCACAGAACTCATTTGAATAAAAAATCAACATTTTATAGGATGAAATATTTCCAATTACCTTTAGAAACGTTACTGAAAATGTATCCAGAATAATTGATAGTTTTTTTATCTCTTTGAAGAAAGAGTTAGTTGCTATAAATTGTATCATTTTGCAAATCAATAATATTCCCATACATACTTCAAGATAACATCAAGAAAAAATGTAGATATAATACTTCTTATATGAGGGGATGGATTGATGAGGTGATAAAATTTTATGAATCTCAAATCGCATTACGCAGACACAAACCAAAACTCCCCAGCATGAAAACATCCACCGACTCGAAGAACAGTTACCCAAAAAAACAGATTTCAGGTCTCCAATTTCGACATTAATATTATCGGAATCTTTAGAAGATATGATAGATATGAAAGTCTTTGGGACTATCTGTCTCTTATTTCAATTTTGTCATCGTAAAAAGTTGTACTTTTCAAATTTAATTAATTTAAAAATATGTAGGTAATTTGGTATGTATGTAATTGTAAAAATTTTGCTTTTCACAAAAGAAGACTTCAAGTCTTATCTAGAATTGAATCGTATAATCAGTGAAATGTGTCAAAAATAATAAAATCAAAAATATAATAGAATGGATAATTTTCTATTTCAGACGTCATTCGTTATATAATTGAAAGGATTAAAAGCCATAATCCAATTATGTAATTTTTTTTATTTTTAGAGATTAATCTTGTAATTATCTCAGATGGAAGAAACTATACTAATCTTTATTTGCTATAACACCACTAGTATAGGCAAATAAAAATAATTAAAACACAAATTAAATAGTTTTAAAAAAGGAAATTGGAAACGTGAACATGTTTTCTTTGTTTCAAACTATATGACGTCTTAACTAAGTGTGTCTTTGAGGGTAATTTTAACTGAAGATTTAGTTTTATAATATTGAAGCAGAGAAATATGTATTTTCCGCTTCAACTTATCTTCAGAGGAAACTGTAGGGTCGTCTCAAGGCCCCATCTTTGGAAGGTAAAGATCGTTGTCTGGAGATCCGTATGAATTGTGGAACAACAGTTTTTAATAATAATAATAATAATAAACAACTTTATTGTTCTAAGAGTCAGACACACAAAGATTAGGACCATCAGACCGTCAATTCTGGAATCAAGATGATGTCGGCAATAAGGTCTTTGATTGATACCTCTAAAGTAATTGTTACGACATGAATAAACCTCAAAAAATAACACGGTGCTTAAGTCAAACAGATTACAACAGCCAATAATATGAAGAAAGGGCTCTTTCGCTTCCTCTCATGTAGGAACCTATCTTCAGTGTTCTGCAAGGCAGGGTCCACTCCCGGATTCTTTAAACGATTTGTCAGCAGATATTATCGGTACCCAGACGTGCCCATGTTTAGGACAATAGAACAACTCAGGTAAAAAGAATCCGTATCGAGGCTCAAATTCTGGAACTGATAAAAAAGCATCCGACTCGGTACCCGGAAACTCTGGAACAATTGCCTGGTGTGATTTGGGCTTTGGAGAAACCTCTTGCTGCAGTTCTTAATCGTTATCGGCCAAACTTGACATCGTGCTCAGATCCGCAGCGAGATCACATGATTACAAAGATCACTGATTTGAGAGCCGAAAACTTACTGAAACATCAGAGTGCATTGATCCAGCAACACCTGCTGTTATACCTTGTCAATTTACAACCGGTGGACACCACCCGGCCAACATCAAGAAGATTAGCTCCACCGAGCTCTGCAACGACATTAGAAAAGTCATAAATAAACTGCCCCAACATAGGAGGCCTACCAATTGGCTCCACACAGACCCATAGAACTTCGTCTGGAAGCGGGAACTAGTTTTTCACTTTAAACTTTTTTAAACATTCTCTATTTTCTCTTTATGGATGGAATATAATTTATTTTTTGTTCTTGCCAGTCTGAAAGACCAAAAATATGAAAAGAACTTTGTTTTAGTTTTAACTGTGCAATAAAATTGCTGATAAAACAAATAAATAATTGTCATTATCAACTGAAGATGAGATAAAATCATAGGATCATTAAAAAGTTGATAATTATTACGGCTCAAAAGTTAATCAACTTTGCCATTAATTATAACACTGACAATTCAACATTATTAAATTTATCCAATTTATAATTTTGGAAGTTTAAAAATAAATATTTAGAGAATTTTTTATATACAAATTAAAAAATTAACTCGTCTAGAATTTAGTAACCTGAATTATAAGTGAAAGGAAGAACATTGGAAGGGAAACTAGGATGGATACTCTATCAACGCACAAAAGAAATTATAATTAAAAATGACAATTTGAAGAAGTAAAATTATGTATTTTAAAAATTAAAAATGCTCAAATATTCTTTTTCTGAATACCATTTGGATGTATAGGTTAATTCCAACTATAGTATAAGTATATAATTTAAACAATATAAACAATGGGAGGTAAAGTTTTGGAGTTGTTGCAAGAAAATAATTTTACTAAAATATTTCAATAAGAACGGATATTCGTGATAAAAGTTATTTCAAAAATTAATATAATCTGTAGTCGCGCGATTTACTTAAAATTTGAATTCTGATATATCGACTGTTAATAGATTATTCTGGAAGATATATCGACAGGTATAGATTATTCTGGAAGATATATCGACTGTTATATAGATTATTCTCGAAGATATATCGACTGGTATATAGATTATTCTGGAAGATATATCGACTGTTATATAGATTATTCTGATAGATATATCGATTGTTATAGATTATTCTCGAAGATATATCGACTGTTATATAGATTATTCTCGAAGATATATCGATTGTTATAGATTATTCTCGAAGATATATCGATTGTAATAGATTATTCTTGAAGATATATCGATGATTTCTGATAAATTTTAGAAAATATAACTATCACTTAAAGCCTTTGATTAAGTAGATTTATCTTAATTACATTTGAAGTTAGAAATAATTATTTTTCAATGTTTATTAAATTTATTAAAAAATTTGGATCACATTTTAATTTTTACTTCTGATAGAAAATAGAATTGTAGATAAACATGTTTCATGACTGTAGTTGGAGATGACTAACAATTATTTTAATTAGACACAAATCAAATTTAATCTGCTACATTAGTTGTAAATGGTAGACTTTGGCTTTTTTAGTGTATGAGTATATTTTTAATTTTCAAGTGCCATCCATACCTTCACGATAGAAGAAACTAATAAATAATAAAAAACTCAACTAATAATTCTGAAAATAAAATTGACGATAAATAAAGTGATTACATAGTACACTTTTCTTTTAAAAAATTAGATAATCTCATTTAATTAATTAAATAATTTTTTTAAATAATTTTGGTCTAAATGAAATTGAATAACTTTAAAAAAAATTGTTTTTTAAAATTGTTCTTTTTTGTTTCTTGCATGAAGACCATTAATTGATTCTCTGGAACGGTGGCTGCCTCACTTTTGTTTTTACAACAAACATGTTCAACGAAAGAATTTATATGCTATTTAATAATAAACATCAAATTTAGCATTATATTATGAAAAATAAAGAATTTCAGATAATTAAAAATTAGTTTAACTTCCCAAAGTTTGCCTTGTTAGAAAACATGCATTTCTATCAAAGTTTAATAAAATTGGTTAATTAACTTTAATTTACATTTTCCTTTCTCATTTTATAATTAAATTATCATAATAAATATTCACCACCTTTTTATTAAAAAATTTGATTAAAAATTCCTGCTTGTAATCACTCACAATACGTTTTTCGGCTACAACAAATTTAATTTAAATAAAACTTATTTTGAAGTCACTTTTGTCATTATATTTCTATATAAAGAAAGAATAATTCTTTTTATAATGAATTTATTGTTAAATATATTTTTATTTTAATTATTCAATACTAAATAAGGATTTTATCACTAGTATAATAATGTATTGTCTTAAAACTCCGTTTTGAACAACCTCAATCCAGCCCCCATCAGAATAATCATTTTTCGTTTTTCTACTCGCCTTAGAAATAATACTATCTATCTATATAATTTTATATAACATAATTATCTCAATTATGAATATCTCATAATTAGTTGACTGCTCTGTTTAAATATTATGAGATCGGGTTATCTGTACAAAAAAATCACTCAACTTTTCTAAATGTCCAAAAATAGTCCTCGCTAATAATTTCCTATTTATTCCTCACTATCGTGAAGGTAATCTACGATTTTAAAACTATCTTTTATTGTCATTTATACGATTGTGTCTCCTAGTTATTTGTTATATCCGCAGATTTTTGTGTTGATGTTCCAAGAGAAATATTTTGATTTAATCAAATCATTTGTTTTAATTTGTTTTAATTAATACATTCTATTGAAAGCAGTTAAATTGTTCATGTTGAATAAAACTTGAACAAATCAAGACAATATGTTATATTCTCATAAATTTATTAAGATAATGCTTTAAAAATAAGATTTTCAATATATCATGAAGTGTATTGAAACCTAATTATCAAATTGTGTGGATGTAGTAATATAATAGTACAAATACTGTGCCATCGATTCCCATGACAAAACCTAATTTTAAATTTTATTAAATTAAATTTGATAATAATTTTTAGTTTTCTTTTAATGAACACCTTTTTGTACTTAGCGCACAATTTTTGAAATATAATTTTTTTGAAAAAATATACGTGACTAAAAATTTGCGAATGCTTACCAAATTATTCATTTATTTATTTACAATTTATTTTTTAATCTCGTGATTTTATATTTAAAAAGGGAATACTTTTTTAAATTTTCGCTTTTGTACGAATCGGTATTTTTTAACAAATTATTTCCTTCTTTTACGACTTAAAGATTTCAAAGAAAACCGCTTGTATGAATGCACCTCGATGTCACGAAAATTTCCACATTGTTTTTTAAAGTTAAAAAATTATTTCTTTTTGAAACAACACAAATTTTTATGAAAATCTAGGTATGGAACGTGGAAGTTTAGTCACAGTTTTCCGAACTTTCCAAAGAATCTTTTTAAAAAAACTTTAATTATAGTCGTGGATCAGTTGAACTGTGATTCTAAATAAAAGAGTTTATACAAATACTGCCATAATGAAAACATCATTCGAGACAAATTGTAAACCAATGAGGCCGTACCAGAAGACGATTACAGAATTTTAAGACGGAAAATTTCATGAAACATTTCAGTTCCTAAAAGTAATTGTTTCCTCTTATAGCACAGATAAAACTAAATATATATTAATATTGTAATATTTTATTATCTACTATTATCTACTGTTCTATAGAAATAAAAAATTAAGAAATGCACAATTAATAAAATACACTTTTAATCGTTGTTTTAAAGTGCTCTTTATAAGTATCGATTCGTTTTAAAAGAGGCTCTTTATTGGCATGGACTACGTTATATGGCTTGGAGACAACAAAAAAGTTAAGTATAGGAAAGTGAATATGTTTATTAATTCATTTGGAGCCCTTTCGGAACCCCGTTCACCAAATAGTTAATTGCGTTTCACGACTGGGATTCGAAATCGGGTATTGCGAATCCCAAGCACGACGTCTGACCAACTGGGCTACCGGCTGCTTGATGTTTATGGGAAAATATGAATACGTTTGTGAAACAATACACAATTGGAAAAAAGCAGAAAGAAATAATACACACACATACTGGCGGTGAAAAACGAATTGATACTCGGAGAATTTAACTCAGTCATTCGCTCCTCGTATCAAAAAGTTAAACTTTACCAATTTCATGTAAATAGTCACACAAATTAATATAATAAAAAATGAAAATAGATTTACAGGTGACGTATTTAGCTATATCAAACTAAACATCAATTGATACCAACACCCCGTCTACAAAACAATAATATTTATAAAACTTCTTTGACACAAATGGCGATGCATTAAAATCAAAGATATCCTTGGCTAAAATAATTGATTTTTCACACAAATAATTGAGAAACGCTCTTCTTCATTTCCTTTCTTTTGCTTCAATTGTTGGATGGCATTGAAGTCAGACATTTATAGAATACCCCTCAGGATATGAACTTAAGTGATATACCTACTGTAAAACCAATGTTTCGGAAATCCACAGTGCATTTACCGATTTAGCTGATCAATTCTGCATGATTGTTGATAATATATTTAATAAACCGCAGCCAGAATTAATTCATTAAAAAATTACATTGAACTGATTGATTTGTGGGCATAAATATATTTTTAATCTTTTAAAAGAAATAAGTTTTCTTCAAAAGTGTTTGAATAACTTGTCGATATTTATTTTTGGGAGGTTAATAACACCGATGTGTGTTCAAATAATGTTGATTTAGACCAATTTAGGAAATAAATGAGGAAAGAACTTTATCGGAAATAGTTTGTCTTTATAAATAAATAATCATTTGAATAATTGTCAAAAAAACATTAATTATCTGAACTAAATGTTTCCTTGGAAACAATTTGTTTTTAGTATATTGACAATTTATATTTTAGAAGCCCGTGTTTTTGTTTGTTCATATTTGTTTTGTAGAATTAAAATATAATCCTAAACATTATTATGTAACATTTCTAATAAAACAAGATTTATTTTATTTTTTTGTAAATTATGAAAGGAAACATTCTTTCTTTATAAATTATTCTTAAATAGGATAATCAGTTTAACATTTTAGTTTAATTAATTAACCAGATTTGTGATATTATATTAATTGGAGAGCATTTTATTTTCTATTTAGATTTAAACAAAATGTATTAAAAGATACAACATAAGCGTGGGTATTTAATTTGAAAAGTTAAAATTCAACCAGATTTTTCCTGTTTTACTACAATAACAAATTTTATAAAATTTTTTTAAAAATAAAATGGTATGTTTGCTGCATATGATAACATGAATTTTTTGTATATTTTTTGAAAAAGCGCTGTTATACAACTGTTTGACAAGTTGGATATATAAATTGACTTTATCAAGAAAAAATATATCTAAAATTTCTAGGACAAAAAGTGTTTTGAGGGTCGACCAGAAAAATTAATTTGTACTGATTTTAGAAATTGTCGTTAAGGTGGCACAGATTATTTGTAGATAGAATTTCAATAAATTATAAACCTAAAAACTTTCAAATTAATAATTTGTTGTTTAACACCACCTGTAAAGGATAAGTGAAACGAACTAATTATAATCTAATATAATCCAAATATATAGATCGCCTGGTTAACTTATTATATGTTCACTATTATATGTTGGTTACCACAGTTCTTGAATATTCTTAATTTAACATTTTTGAATCAAGGACCTAGTAATATAATTTTATCTACAATGTGAATTTAATTTTTTGAATCACAATATCACTCTTAACGGCATGATTATCAAAGCTATTTCATAAATAAATGTGTGGGTGGAGTGAATTCGCAACTCAACTCTAACATTATTTATCAAATTCCAAAAAACTTCTATTTACTAATTGTAATAGCGGGGATTCGATTTAATTTTTCTCAAGACAAAGTTGAAAGAACTTCGTGATTGATGAAAACCATATTCAAAGTTTATGTTTACATTAATGAAATAAATTTCTAAATAATTTTAATCTAAAGCAAAAAATTTCAGAATTAAAAGAAAATTTAAAACATGATTTTTCAAAAGAAAATATCCAGTTTTAATTTATATATATATATTTATTGATACAGATTAATTATAACTCTAATTTTGACACATTGATACCAAGTGTCAGTTTTTTTATTTAACTAATTAATCAACGCAGCTAGTACCTATAACGTCAGTTATATGTGTTAGATATAGTATAAATTCATTTGACGGATTCTTTTATTGTTCAAAGGATTTGGAATAAAGATAAAATTAATAAAAATAATTGTTTCTTTTTTATAGTATAAAACTAGTGGAAAATGATACCTACCTACGCCATTCAGAAAAAAATTGTTTTTATCTAATCTGTATTTTTCATTAAAGATATATTTTAAAAATTTACATTTTTGAATGAACTACTTATTAAATATAGCCGGTCTTAAAAATAAGAAGCGACAATCGATAAATTTCGTTTGCGCTTGATTTTCTAAGAAAGCCTGTATAATTTTAATTTTAATCTTCATTAATTTAAAATATTTAAAAAATTTATTCTGAGTAGTCTCCTATTTCTTAACTGGTTTAAATAAAACATATCCAGTTTGAAATTTATAAAGAATCAGTTGTAATCTTTTATATATGCAAATAAAAATATAATTTTATGCGATTAATATAAGTACGATTTATTGTGGAGTTGTTCCATTTCTATACATACACAAATCTTCAATTAAAAATTCTTTTTCAAAATAAAACAATTTTCTGCCGTTTAACAGATATTATTTTCTTAAACATTTTAACGAGAAGTTTTTTTTTGTTTTTTTTTAAGTTTACCAGTTTAAAATCCGTTTCTATCAAACACACGGTTGGAAGGGTCTTTGGAGGAGCGGGGGTGGGGTGTTTAGCTGTCAGTACAGAAGCTGTTATGCCTGAACTGAGAAGGCTGTATTAGACATTTGAAGTCGATATCGCGAAGCTTGTGAGGTGTCAAATTTGTCTATAAAAACTGTAATGGGGACACAATTGTACTCTTCAACCGGTAGAAATATTGTAGTTATTGGATAAAGGGCACTGTTGAATATTCAATTGCATGACTGAAATGTCATTGCGTATTCCTGTAATCAATAAGGGCAATTACTACCAGTGTTAAATGGAACATTTGTCTGAACATTAACAAAATATGAAGCGGCGGCATTTATGAATACAGAAAAGAAATTTTTCTCAGAACTGTTGTATGTAAATAAATATTTTTTGACTTGAATTGTAAGTAGAATATCTGGACAATCAAACTTTTAATATTTTGTTTGAAAACAGGGGAATGTTGTTGCATCGAGTCAATTGTATAGTGAGAATCAAATTTGAACATACATTAAATTTTGAAATGGTAATAATAGTGAAACATAGATATTTAGTCTAAATATGAAAAGGTAATTTTATTTTTTAATTAATCAAAATTGAAAAATCGATTTTACATTCTATATTCAAATTAGTATTTAAATTCTTAAATATTCAAATTCTTTATTTAATTCAATAACGAATATAAATGTATTCATTTCATTTATTTAGGTATGAGAAATATTATTCATTTATATACGAATAGGCCCGACGCACAATTCCCCAAATTGATCCCCAGAATATGCACTATTTTACCATTTTCTTCTATTGATTGTCAACATTCTTTATGTACACTAAGTAAGTGCAGTTGTGGTTTTTTATAGTTTTGTACACGAAGACCTATCTAATCGCCTGTCCGTTGCAAGGTTCTTCAAATTGGAAAAGTCAATAGTTTTGTGAACATATTTTGGAGGATAAGAGTTCATAGAGCAATTTAATTAGAAATCGAAAATATAGAGGTAACCAGAGGAGAATACATTTTTGGATCGATTTTATACAATATTATATAAAAATGTGGACTTCTTTAAAACCCAAAAAGTTAACCAAAATTAGATTTACAATCGTGCCGGTAATAGATTCTATAATCGCACAATCAGCTGAAGTAGAAAATATAAAACGATAAAAAGATTAAATATATAAAACATATTTTTAATTAAATTAAATATTAAATAAAGTAATTAAATATTTTTTAGTTCATAATATCATTTCTTAAGCTCTTAATTTTTTTGTATAAACGCTAAATAAAAAATATAATAAAATCTTACTGAAATTATTTTAAATTTTATTTATTTTCTATAAATGTGTTAAATCGTAAATTTTTTTTTTATAAATCCGAAAAAAACTTTTTGCTCGTTAATAGATTTTTGAAAAAACTAAAAATAATATAATAGTTGGTTGCTAAATATATTTCCAGCGCTTTTTGTATCAAGCAAGGCCCCGAAATGGTGAGAAATTTTAGAAAAATAAGTTTTAGAATTAGGCGACTGCGGAAGAGAGTGTGTGATATAAAAAGATAATCAGTTATTTATAAACAGAATTATGTATTCGGAGTATTTTTTTATTCAATTGTTATTTCAACTTCATAGGAAAATTGGGCGTTGTCTTAACAAGCAGACTTCTCAAAAATTCTATTCCATAACAGTTTCTTGTAATTAATTTCTAAGTAGAGGAATGTTTATGTAACTCGCTTTGTCTATTTTATAAACCACACTTAATTAATTATATTAACTTTATTTTATTAAATTACTAACGTTATATCTCTCGATAATTTTTTTACAAAAATAAGTGTGTGTAAATATAGAGAGGGTGTTTCTTTGTATACATGAGCTCCACGTCTGCGCTCATAGATGTTCATATGCGAGGTTCTTTCTCGGTTAGTAATTCTTTGTGGATTCTTCAACTTCAAATAGTGATACTTAAAAGATATTTTAATAATTTGTAGTGTAATATAGACTATTTAAAACAACCGCTAGTTATACAGTTTGTATATTTTAGTTTATTCTTCTGATATTTAGTATAATGTCGAAATGATCAAAATGAAAAATAATATAATTCACTTCAACATTATTTTTCATCATTCAATCAATTTAATTTGTAAATTCATAAAAATAAATATTTCTTGAAATATTATTTTAATTATGCGACCGCCTTTTGCAGCTTTGTACACATATCTATCTTTGATTAATTATTCACAATAATTTCTTTATAATATAGAAAGAATAACTTCTGTATTAATCGAGTAACATTTTTCAAATTTTATCGTTTAAAAAGGAAATTTGATCCCCAACTCTTGGTTGAAATGTTTCAAACGAAACCGCAACAATAGTTAATTAATGTTCAAAACTTTTTTAATTGAGGATATTTCTAATTAAACTTCTAGAAACTTCTAATTAATAATCTTTCATTAATTTTATTTTATTTTATTTTATATCATTTTTTTTTTTATTTTATAATTAAGAAACGTTAAAATTTATTCTTACAAAATTCACGTCGAAGTGAAATAATTATATGAATGAAAATATTAACAGTTGATGAATAACATTTTAATAACAAATAGTTAAGTACGTTATTTATGAATTTCACCATTTTTTCATTTATATGACAATCGTTTGCGCCATTCGGGCAGTATTATGCGTCATTCGGGCAGTATTTTGTGTCTTTCGAGCAGTATTTTGTGTCATTCGGGCAGTATCTTGTGTCATTCGGGCAGTATCTTGTGTCATTCGGGCAGTATCTTGTGTCATTTGGGCAGTATCTTGTGTCATTCGGGCAGTATCTTGTGTCATTTGGGCAGTATCTTGTCTCATTCGGGCAGTATCTTGTGTCATTTGGGCAGTATCTTGTGTCATTTGGGCAGTATATTGTGTCATTTGGGCAGTATCTTGTGTCATTCGGGCAGTATATTGTGTCATTCGGTGTCATTCGGTGTCATCGGTATTTTGTGTCATTTTGTTGTAATCAACACGATTTATTTATTTAATATTTTAAAATATTTTGGTTTCGTATTATGAAGAGTTTTAATGTTCAAATATTATAGAACAGTCGTTCAATTTAAAATAAACAAATGAATAATTCAATAAAAAAAATTTAAAAAATAATTTTTATCAACATTTTAATTAATAATTATTTTAATGAGGAAAATAATTCATATTTTAAAAATACATTTTTTTATTTTTTATGTTTAAATAAATTTAAGATAAATTAAATTTTTAATGACATGATAAAAACCGATTTCAAGAGAAATCTTTTTTACTACAAATTATATATAATTAGGTTTTGAAAAAATATTTCATCTATAAAAGTGTTCGATAAGTTACTATCAGTTAATTATCAAGGATATTTGCACATGTCGGATTTATAGCGATATGTTTATATTTTGTTTTACAAGTATTTATTTAAGTATTTCATACTAATTATCATGTATACATGTACTAATTAATTAAATAGAACAGATATGCCTCGTATACCTCTGTATACCTCGTGTTCTGAATTGATATATCTTGTAGCTATTTTTGAAATTGGATCATATTAAAAAACGCTCTATGTTCATATATATGATTAAAAAAAGTGTCATAAGAATTATGCTCTATTGAAGCACTTTAAGTGTCGTTATGTCACAAATTTATTACCTCCCAGACTCGTTATTTAAAGAGTATATAATTTTGACATGGTAATTTTTTTCATTGTGGATATGTTATGTAATACTTAATACACGTTTTGTATCGAGTTATATAATTATAATGAAATATATGAATTATCGAGTTTACCATATATCTGAATTTTGGATAGAATATATATTTATTAATTTTTATGAAATATCCCTGCGATAATATACATGAGGTATTATTATTTAAAAAACTGTTGCTTAAATTTGTATGTTTACTAATTAATTTCTAATACCGAGAACAATTCTTAAATTTTATATTTAAATAATTTATTTTATGTCCTATAAATAATCTGTTCAAGCATAACAAATAAATTTTAACAAAATAGTTTAAATAACGAAGCATTTATTAAAGAGAATAATTTCAATGTAATACTTTTTATGTCTTCAACCAGACTCAAAAAAGTTGCTATAAAATTATATATCAAGCTTTCAAGGCCAAAACTCAGCTTCCGATAATGAAGTCTTTTTTTATCAGGCGCGCCTAAAATATTTTTTGAGGAGATGAAAACCAATAATTTATCTTGAATAAAAAAATAACCACTAACTTCTCACCTACAATTATAGAATAATTTCGTCTACAAGCTTTTTCCCCGCCAATTTGATTCAGTTGTCATTATTTGGAGATTTTGGATCGTTTATTTATGCATTGTTGAATCCACAAAGATTTCGTTTGTTTGAAGCAAAAAAGATGTGGATGGAGCCATCTTAATTATATTGTCGTAGAGTTGTCTATGCGTTCTCAATCTATGTATGGAAAAAAAGTATTTTGAGTTTGTAATTAATTAACCATTAAACCATGTCAGTTTCCGAGAAATCGAGTCTCTTGTCACAATCTATAAACAAACTACTAAAATCGGCGATGTGAACGAAACAATTTCAATGATACATCCCATTTAGTTAACATATTTCCTTTGACCATCAAGCTTTCCCTGCTAATTAAAATATTTTCAAGGAAATGGTGAAAAATTAAAATTTTAAAATTGCCTCTGTCGAAAATGATTAATAACATTAACAGGATGTTGAACTCAAATGAGATTTGGAGCAAACGGAATGAAACGAAAAATTATTTTTGTCTTGAGTAGATATTTGTTTATTTGAGTTATATTTAGTTTCAGTTGGATATTTATAAAATACAGTAATACCTCTAACACATATGAGGTAATATATATGCAAAATTGAACCAAAATAATTATTTCAATAATTAATACTACAGATATAAAAAGGCTTTGCCGAAATAAAGACCGTTGTTTGCTTAAAAAATAGCTATTAACTCTTTGCAAGGTCAGACTGCTCTCTGTATATTTCCATCGATTCTTTGAATTTATACAAAGCGTGATTTTGCTTGTATAAATTCAAAGGATCGATGAAAATATCATTAGTTTTGAGCTGCAGAGAGATCATAGCAATGTTTTTAAACAAACAAATGTTTTTTTCGGAATAACCAATAGATTAAAAAATCAAAATTGTATTGTTCTTCCTGTATAAGAGAGTAAAGGTTTAGATTTGTCTATCAGATAAGTTTAATTTAAACCGTTCTTTACAATCTGCAATCAGTGCAATCTGCAATCACTACAATCTACAATCAGTGCAATCTACAATCACTACAATCTACAATCACTACAATCTACAATCAGTGCAATCTACAATCACTACAATCTACAATCAGTACAATCTACAATCAGTGCAATCTAAAATCACTACAATCTACAATCAGTGCAATCTACAATCACTACAATCTACAATCAGTGCAATCTACAATCACTACAATCTACAATCACTACAATCTACAATCAGTTCAATCTACAATCAGTGCAATCTACAATCACTACAATCAGTGCAATCTACAATCACTACAATCTACAATCACTACAAT
>JAUZNC010057795.1:0-12254 GCA_034780395.1 Vannuccia rotundouncinata | reverse complement strand
GTACTTTCACATAATTATTATACATTTGCTATTTATTGGAATTTGTATTCTCATTGTCTGCTAAATGACAATTTTATTAACAAATATAATATTCTCAAATGTCAATAATGAAAAGTTATATATATAGAGATTAGGTAAATTCGAGTCATACATCTGTATATAGCTTATATATAAATAGCGTATTGTATTCTTACTGTGTTCTTACTATATATTTACTAGTTCTTAATCTTTTCTTAATCTTAATGTATTTATATGAAATAATAAACACAACCATGTATTATCATAATACAATATTTTTATTATACCAGGGCAAGTTTTTTTTTAAATTTTCTAGTTGTAACCTGACTTTTTAACTGTTGTTAGGCCCTAAAACAAACTTCTGTTTTTTATGATCCACTGTTCCCATGCCTGTATTTAAAAGAAAAAGTATTAATTTAAAACTTTATTCATATATATTTATAATATATGTGGGACAATTTACACAGTTTACTTATTTAATTTTTTGCATTCATTATATTAATGTTATTTACTATTTTATAAGAATTTTATAATTATTCTGGTACATCATGCTTTGAAGACTAGTATATTTTGTATAGGTGGCATTTTAGTTTAAATATATATCTCATATAACTTGTATTAATAACACTTTTAATTGAATCTGCATACATAACTTTTATATTTAGTTAACAGTTAAAAATTGTTGAATGCCTTTAATATTATTTGAACCTTTTGTAAATATCTAAATTATATATAAAATATATGTTTTTCAATTTTTTTTGTGTTATCATATATTATGAGTTTGTTAATTCCAGTTTATGTAATATTATGATATTCATAACACATTACACTATTTTTCTTCAATTATATATTATTTAGTCCTCTCAGCAATCATACAATTCATTAATAAGCATAATATTCTGAGATTTAGAAAAATATCATAATTTTTTTAATGTCATAAAATATCATAAAATTGAGAATATTAATATATGTTTTTTTGGTAGAGTACCTATATCTTCAAGGGACAAACAATTTGATCCAATAAAGCTGGAAATCTGTTATTGCCAGAAACCTGATAGGTATAGATGGAGTAGATTATCATTACAGAATAAGCATTTTCATTCCATGCCACACAAATTATGCATTATTGCTGGAAATCTGATATAAGTGGATGTGATATATGTGGATTTTATGTTGTTTACTTTATATATATATATATAAATAAAAAATTGTTTAATATTACAATGTGTCCAGGACTCAAAATGACTCTAAATGGTCAGGTCTATAACTGTTTCAGGTCTATTGTAAATAAATTTAAAATAGTATTTTATACTTCCCTTTTTAATTTTTATCAAAAGAAAATACTTCTAAAATTTTAAGTAACTAGCCAATAAAATTGTGCATTTACTATGCTCCCCAATATCAAGAAATCTTTCCAGATTCAAAGGATTGCTACTGGCTATGCTCAAGCAACCTCTAAAATAAAATATGTTATACCTATGGCATTTCACCCTATTCTATTGAATTCTTAAAACAAAATGTGAAAGATGTGCCTTTCACATATCTGTTTGGTGAGACCACAACATCACAATTCAAAGATCAATATGATGTTTACATTCAATACAGTTCTGGAGAAAAAGTAAACAACAAATTGTAATTACTAATGCCTGTTTACTAATGGTTTGTCATTGTGTAGCTGATGACTTTTTTGTCTGTGAAGCTTGATGTAATCAGACATTAATATCATTCATATTAGCATGGATGGACCTAATTTCAACCAATTATTTAAAAAATGCTGGTTGAGTATTTTGAAGATAAATATGCCACTCCTAAAACTAGTTTAATATTAATATTTTATTCTACTGCTTGCACAAGTGTGCAGTGCAGTGTAGGAAATAAGTAGTGACATGGTAGTTATTTAAAATGAATATCATATCATATCATATCATATCAAATCATATTTTTTTTCTTCTATGCTGGGAGGCCTGATTATTTTTATTTCTTCTACTAAATAAATTTACAAAATAATATTCCAAATTGTATTTTTTAGGAATGTGGGGGGGGGGGGTGCTTAAACGTGAACAAAAAAGTGACATATTGAAATAGATTGTTATGTAACATATATGCTCTATAGGTTAGTCAATAATAATCCCTTAAAAACTACAAATATATTATATTAAATAAATGTTTTTTTAACAAAAATCTGTTGAGTTACACATTCAGGACAAAATAGTATAAGAATATAGTATGAATACATATACTTAAAACCTAAGATTTATGTAATTTTCTATTTTTATCAGTCATAAAAGATGTAATTTTAGTTTGAAAGGGATAGAACATTATAATTGTAGTTTTATTAGGATAATTTTAAATATTTTGAATGAATTATTTTCCATTAAACTATTTTCTTAATAGAACAAATGCTTCGAAGTCTCTTGCCAACGAGTCTAACTAGATATACTAAATGTCTAGTTAGAGACAGTTTGAGATGTTTTAGCAGACGTGATCGTTCTAGTGATGAGTATGGTGAAAATGAAGACAAACTAGTGCCAAAAAAGGAAAAGAATGATCAACTGCAGAATCTTCCAGGGGTAGGTGAAAGGTTGCCTGGTGTGGAGGACTTCAAGAATCCATGGGAGGTTCTCAAATATGAATACAAATTTGGTAATACTCATTTAATATTTTATTTGTTTTAGCAATTTACTTTGCTGTCTTATAAGACCGTAAAAAAAGGGTTAAAGATAAATATAGCTTATACAATGGAACCAACTTATTACATACCCATTTCATACTTTGATCTCCTTATAAAGTATAATTTTTTCGCTCTGGTTTTGTTTGTATATAAATTGCTATCTGAATAGTTTGTTTATAATGTACAATTTAATTCATATACTGCTTAATACATGGGTTTGTTGTCACAAATGTATATTTACCCATTTAATACATACAAAAATCAATCAATTATTATTTTTATTACAGTTATATTGTTAAAATAGATATCGATCTAAAAATATAGACATACATTATTTTGTTATTATATAATTACAGTCCATATTTTTTCAGTTAATTTACATAGGAATAATTTTAATATTTTTATATTGAATTTGTATAATGTATAAGGTTCGTTTATAATGTATATATATCGTCCATTGCCAAGGTATAAATAATAAATAGGTTGAAGCAAATGTACAATTTACATTACTATATGTTTTGGTTCTTTAAATTGTATATTGCTTCCACTACTTTAAAATCATGTGAATATTGGATCAATAAGTTGATATTTAGCAGAAAAATCAACATAATATGAATAACACAGTGTCATGGTATTCAGTATTTATGATGTGATAGTTTATATTTTTAATTGTTTCTTTTATTTTGTATAATTTTTCATAATTCAGGTTTTATGAATATAGTAACTAAGGTTGCCCTTTCCATTCCCCTCCATCAGATGTAGAAGATATGGTTCCACGGCAAACAGATATCCTCATTATTGGTGGTGGTGTGATCGGATGGAGCGCTGCCTATTGGCTTCGTGAAGCCACTAAAATCAATGTTACTGTGGTGGAGAGAGACCCATCGCATTCGAGGGCAGCTACAGTTCTTAGTGTAGGAGGAATACGACAGCAATTCTCAGAGCCTGAAAACATTCAGATGTCTCTCTTTGGTGCAGAGTTCTTGCGGAACATTCGGGAGCATTTGTCTGTTTTGGGTGAGTTATTATTTATTTGTTAGAAACTAAAAGTTATATAGGTTTAAGTAGAATTTTGGCAAGTTTCATAATTTCTAATGATTGTGTATTTTGACTATGATTAATTTTTAGATTACGATCCTCCAGATGTCCAATTCTCTCCACAAGGATATCTTCTTTTGTCCTCTGAAATTGGTTTAGATCAATTAAATATTAACTATAAATTGCAGAAGTAAGTTTTAGTTTCGGGCTAAAATACTGCTTCGGCATTTGTTTATTAATGTATAATAATTGTTTATTGTTACAGAGAACTTGGAGCCAAGGTGGAACTACTGTCAAAAGAGAAAATCAAGGAGCGGTGGCCTTGGATAAATGTTTCCGACATAGAAGCTGGTTGCTATGGTAATAAACAATAATTATTTAAAAAAAATACGGGAACAATAATTATTACTTCCATTTTATACTAAAAATTGATTTGAAGGTTTTATCAATCAAGATATGCATTTTAATTTCATGAGTGAATGGAGGCCCTTTTCATTTTTTTTAAAATCGATTTACCTTTAAAATTTTAATTTTAAATGTTGAAATTTCAGTTCTAATTATAAATATATTTTTTTCAAGCTGTAATTTCAGTGATTCATACGATATTTATTGTTTTAAAAATTTCTCACTCTTCGTCCACTTGTTATCAATAATGGCATCGGAATTTCTCTTAGATTAAGCACTCTGAATAAAGTTTAAGATTGCCACTCCCTTAGAACCAGTCATTTATATATTAAAGAGTTCAATAATTGAAAGCGTCACAATACTTGAATTATCACAATTAACCCGTATTTTTAGAGTGGTGTGTTGCTAAGTACATTATTCAGTGTCAGACAGTGATTTACTCAGTGTGATGTAGGAAATTGTACCATGATAAATGTAAGAGAACTAAAAGTTCACAAATAAAATTTGTTATCGTCAAAACTATAAATTAATTGTTGGTTGAGTACAATCATTTACATAATCATTATCAACCAATTAGATTTAATTTACTTAGATTTTTTAAAAAATAAGAGTTAACCAATATAATCCTATACTAAATTTGGTATTTTTAGTATATAAATATACCTTTTAAATTAAATTTAACATTGTTAGCAACTGCTGTGAGTTGAATGAATTTATATTTAATAATGTGTAGTATTTATTTTATGGTGATAATAATGTTACTGTAATTTGGTAATTTTGTATAATTTAATAACTAACTTAACCAGTGATTGTTTTGATATT
Organism: Vannuccia rotundouncinata; assembly: GCA_034780395.1. Lineage (NCBI taxonomy): Eukaryota > Metazoa > Platyhelminthes > Proseriata > Coelogynoporidae > Vannuccia > Vannuccia rotundouncinata. The sequence continues at coordinate 7,300 of JAUZNC010057795.1, read as the reverse complement.
TAAACATAATTTTTAGGAATTTGTATAGTTAGTTCAATTTCAGTTTAGAATGTAGTTAGTTACTTCCATTTTTTAGGAATTGATTCTTATAGCTAAGAGCTGACGACCTAAAAGTAAATCTTTGGTTTTAATGTATTCAATATTTTTACCTGAAAAGCAATGGCTGATCGAAATTACAGGCTTCATTTTTTTAAATTTATTATATAATGTTCTTGTTAATGAATCCAGTGTTGGTTAATCTGTAATTGATTTCTTTCTAATATACATTTTAACCTTTTTATTATAAAACATACACGAATTTCGTAAATTTAAAATGTATTGTTATTTTTGAGTGACTTTGTATAAAACATTGTTAAAGAAACTATTAATAATGTTTTTATGAAGTAGCAAATTAGAAAATTGAAACAATTTCACGAGAGTAAGAGTCCTGAAGTCTTTCTTTTCTTAACGACACTTTTTTTGATCTGTCTATTCAGGTTTCGAGAACGAGGGTTGGTTTGACCCCTACCTCTTGCTTCAAGCAATGCGTCGTAAAGCGGCATCTCTAGGGGTTCAATTTGTCTACGGAGAACTCACCGGCTTCGAATATGACGCTGTGAGATCCCCAACGAGTGCAATTAATCACAAAACTGGGAATCTCAAGACTGCCCTGGTACTAGCTCATCATCGTTATTGTCCTAAATTGCATTTTCGCCATCTTCACCCTAACCTTCCCACTCGCAGGTCCGAACTACAGATGGGAATATCCACCCAATCGACTTTTCCAAAGTGGTCAATGCAGCGGGACCATGGGCTGGGGAAGTGGCACGGATGGCGGACATTGGTGTTGAAGGTAGCGTGGCTGGTCCTTTGCCTCTTCCAGTGGAGCCTCGGTAGGTGGTGGTTCTTATTTAAAGGGTTTAGAATTATAATTCAATACACGTGTTGTGTTGGTCAACAGTTCCGAATTTGTTGGCATTTTACAATAATGAATATAACACAAGTAATCCAAAACTTATTTTGAAACTCTTCATTAAGGAGCTATATTATTATAGAAAACAAACTAATATTTTCATAAATTCATTATTACTGTAGTTATTGTAAAGTGACGAACATTTAGAAATATCAACAACAAAAAATACTCAACTTGACCAATCCTGAACTGCGAATTGTTTGAACTCTATGGTACTTATCCAATGATTTATTGTTAATAAGCGAATAATAATTTTTTTCTAGCTGTGTATATTTAGACAGTTGACCTTTTTTATTTTTTTTTGTACAAGTTTACAATACATTTGAAATCGATCCTCTGTTACTACCATACTTCATTTAATAATAATAAATAATAATAATATTGACTCAATTTCCAGTAAAAGTACAAATATTTTAAATAGGAACATAATTATAATGTTATGTAAAATATGTAGAATTACGAGGGTACATAAGTACCGATCGATATATAGGTACATAATATAGAAATCCATAGATATTAAATAGTATATCTCCGTACAATAAAACTTTACAAAAATCCATTTCGTGTGAGCAAGTATTACTTTAATTTCTGTTTGCATCGATATCTAAGCAATGTAACATTATTGTGTAGAAAGCGGTATGTGTTCAGTCTTTCGTGTCGAGGCGGATTCCCAGCCAATGCTAGGACACCCTTAATGGTGGATCCCTTAGGATTCTATTTACGGCGAGAGGGTGTCTCAGATTGTTTCCTTACAGGATACGCACCTACACAGGTTGTTTATCCCCCAACCCCATCCTTTGTCATCTTACCTTTAAACATCACATACGATATTTCATGATATTTTTAATGAAAATGTATAGCATGCTAATTTCATTAATATATTCTAAATGCATCTAATTGACCAAAATTATAAACAAAATTATTTATCATCTTTACAGATTTGGTATATTAATTTAAATATAAATAATTTGAACATTTTTGTGCTATTTGATTTGTTTATCCGATGTAAATCAATACTATCCGAACTTGTTATAACAGCTACACCACAAAATATAAATAAATAAATGGTAGTAGTCTGTTATCATTTTTTTAAAATAATTTTTGATTGATCCCTTCATCTGTCCTCTTGGTTTCCTATACTTGGGTTCACTTTTGGTATCTCTGATTCGTAAATATAATATATTGCTGCGCTATTGCGAAGATCTTTAAATTAAATATCGTTTTCATACCATTAAAATTGTTTAAGTACAGCCAGTAGTAGGATCGGGTGTAGTTCAGGTATATTCACCAAGGTGTCCACTTTCACCATGCATAACACACTGAGATGCACACATATTAGAAGTTGTAGCTCTGCCCCCATTACAGACGACAACATTGGTTTGTAGTGTCTCAGAGAAACGGACGCAACAGAGAACATCTATCTCCTGGTATCGACACTCCATGGTTGATTGATTCATCGGGCGTGCAAATGCGTCGTCAGGATCTAGGCAATGATTTCATCGTGTTCAAAGACCCTCCACCAATAGTGGTATCTATAAGTCATTATTGTCTTTATAAGCATGAAATAGCCCTCTTTAGTAGTTCAAAATTATAGAGTATACTGTTTTTTATAACTATGGCTGAACCTTTTGAAACTTTAGTGAGATATAAAATTCAATTGCTATAAATATAATTCAAGCGCTTTTTAAATATATATTTTGTGACATTTTCTAAAAATTGGTGGTATGGTGTAATTTGGTGTATATCCTGTAATGTATTGATTCTTTTATTCAACCTTAAATACTGTCTTAGCATATATTTCTTTATCAATTTATATTCTTTACATACAGTCATCAAATTTGTGATAATCGTTAGTCCCGCTTTTATCCAGAAATCTGACGAGCCAGCAACAGACGACCTAGAAGTTGACTATGCCTGGTTTGACGAGCAGATTTGGCCCAAACTGGCCCATCGAGTGCCCGCCATGGAAGCCATCAAAATCCGTTCAGCATGGGCCGGCTACTATGACTACAATTATGTTGACCAGAATCTAATTATTGGCAACCATCCCGTTCACCGAAACATGGTGTTCTGCAACGGATCTAGTGGACATGGAATTCAACACGCTGTGGCTATTGGCCGAGCAATCAAGGAACTTCTTTACTTTGACAGTTTTAAGACAATTGACTTAACCCGGTTTAGTTTTGACCGGTTTTTGACCGATTGTCCTGTTTATGAAAAGTGTGTTTATTAAACTGATTGATTTCTTGTATATAATCGTGTGTCAATATTGTATAAAAACAATGTCATTTTCTATAATTTTGCACATTTTATTTTAAATTCCTCAAAATTTGTTCTAACTTTTTGTTCAAATTTGTTAATTTTCCGTATATTCTTTAATATAACCAAAAAATGTATTTTTAAATATACCAAATTACAGCAACATTGGTTTCTAATTTAAAATTATTATTGGTAATTGTAAAATATATCCGTTAAATGTTATGAATACAAATATCGATCTAGGTAGTAGTGCGTACTATACTCTTTTTGAAGGTATATGTGTGTTATTAATTCTGAATGTTCCGAGTGAAATTAAAACGGGTATTATAACCGAAAAATATAGAGTGAGCGACAAGTACCCTTACTCTATGCTAAAAAAGCTAAAAACGAGACTGTCAATCTCTCTATATATATAAATCAATACGAAATTTATGAGAGTTATAACGCATTTCTTATTACTAAAAGCTCAATTTACATTCTTTTATTTAAAAAAAAACAGATCCATATATAGTTAGATATAGTCAAGTGTTACAATCCTACGTGATATCTGATCATCAAAAATATACAAAAGTGACTTGTAGATATTTCAACACGTGATCTGGAATAGAGTGGAACAGACTCATAAAATAGAGTGATCCAGATGACATAGTAATCCCCTTTGGACATTGTGTTTGTCCGAAGGTTATCAGACTTAGGTACTTGACACTCACCCAGCGGTCTAATTATGTAAACGATTTGATAAGCAATTAGATGAAAATTATAACTATTGTAATATGAAAATCGTAACGTCTGCGATAATGATGGAAACCGTTTAAATAAAAATTTGTATCAAAATTATAATTATTTAAATACAACTTTAGAGTATTTTATTAAACATAAGTAAAATTTTACAATAAATTGCTTTTTAAAAACTTAAGAACTTTTTAAAAGTTGTTTGAAATAATGGTTTTTCTTCTATAAAAACACGTTAACCAATCAATTTTAACCAGCGTTTTTGAAAGTTCTCTTAGTTACCGTTAGTGTTTATTAATTATTATAATTCATTTTTGGAATTTTTCATTGCCAGGTATTTATAATTTTATATAATATTTAATTATCTTTTAAATAGAATTTGACTTTTAAAAATATTAATAAAATTATTGAAACGAGTTTTATTTTATAAAAGTAGTAACGACAAAGTTCTCTTTAATTTTCTATTTTTTTCAAAATTTTAATAATTATTAACTAATATAAAAGCTGTTAATTTTTTATAATAACATACAGACTTTATAATATATTAGTGTAAGTGTTAGTTACTGGGTTTGCAATTGGATCATTGTGCATTGTTGCTTATTATATCTTAAAAAAACAGTTATGCCAGACAAAGTTATGTTATTTTAAGCCACAAAACAACTGGGTTTATTAGCTCTTTATTATAATCAAGTTAGCAAACACTATTTGACTTTTTAATTTATAAATTCTAGAATAATAGCAAATACTTTACAAGTAACACTTTATAAACACATTCATAAACAGATTTAATTCCCCTTAGGTTTAATTAAAATGTTTAATTTACAATATATTAGCATTTTTTTATTGTATTTATGACAAACCATAACAAATTATTATAATATATTTTTTCCTTAGGGTTACCAAAGGAAATTACATGTGTTTATAAATGCCAGGCTGCATTCTATGTAGCCTAACAAGCTGGATATATCTGGTATGCAGTATACACTCAACCTTATCTGTCACTAGTTAAATTGAAATAATATTTATAAATATCCAGAGTACAATTGTTATGGAAAGCAGCCTGCAGCTGTATGCACAAAGCTCCGCAAACAATGTTTTTACTTGCGCAACTCAAAGTTCAACATAAATCCTCAGAAAACGAATTCTCTAAACAAATTGGGTGAATATTTATGGAAAGTTGGGCAAATTTTGACCTAATTTTGTTTGCACAGGTTACCCAGATAATTTTCACGAAGTTCTGTGAATCTCTATTATAATTGGTGCAAAATCAAAGGAGTGCTTGGATATATATTTAAAATTAAACTAACTTCCTCATTATATGCAACTTGATAAATTTATGATATATTTCGTTCACATATTTTAGGTGAATTCATTCTAGGTAAAATAATATACACTTACGCTTTTTTAAATCTATATAGGAACAATAGAGAAAAAGGGTAGAGTCCATATAATTAATAGGTGTTCGAGTTGTGGGAATATGTAGGTGTTTATTAGTGTCGGCACTCAATTATCCTGTCATCAAAAGCAAAACTCCGCATCAATATTTCACAGAGGTCTAAATCGTTTGAGAATACCAAAAGTTAATCAATATATTTAAACAGAGTTATACAAATAATTGTCGCCCAACTCGGTGAAAATAAGCTGAGATCAACTAATATTCACAGAGCTTTGTGCATATGGCTGCTGGTATGAATGTGTTTACAAAGTTTTACTTATAAATAATTTACTATACCTTTTATCATAAACTTTTATTAATTTTTTAAAATTATCATTTTTCTGCAGTTTTGCATGTGATTTTTGCTGATAGTTTTACTATAAAGTCTTTTATTATATATCTTTTCTCTTATTTATCTGTGTTATATGTTAGATTAATTTATCTTGGGCTGGATAAAATGCAGATGGCCATGGAGCTATTATTTACTAGTGAATTTCAGTCGGAAAATTTCTCTAACTAATTATAAAAGAGAATTCCAGTCAGAAAATTACACTAACAAGTATAAAAAAGAATTCCATTAGAAAAATTCAAGGCTGAATGCTGGGGGGATGTGCCCAGCAAGACTGAAATGGTACCCTCCAAAAGCTTGTCAACAAATTTTACCAATTAATATAATATATTAATTTATTTAATGAAGACTACTGAATTGCATGCTCTTTATTCTATAATGGTATTTAGGAAGAAAAAGACCAGTTTGTGAACATCATTTAGAAAATGGTACGAAAAACAGAGGAAGTAAAATGTCATCAAGCAACTCAATATCACTAAGACATGATAGATAGGGGGACTATGCTCTTTGAAACTCTTTGAATCCTCCTTATCTCACTTTTACCTCCTTAAGCCTCTTTAAACCTCCTTAAATTTGAATAAGAATTCCTTAACTATTTCAACCCAGTGTGGCTTGACTGTCTTGCCATGACAATTCCATCATCTAATGGAATTAAAGCTATTTTATCAAGGATTGTTTACAGTGTTTCATTTCAACTTGTTAAGTAATTTATGTTTTTATTGCATTTATTACTAGTACATAAAATTATTAAAATTTGTCAATATTTTGTAAGTTTATTCTTGAGTATTTATTGTTCATATTACTGAGTATTTACATATACATATCCTGTATTTGGTAGTTTATAGGTATTATATTTAAGTGAGTTAATTATATTCTATGAGATTATTGTAATAGTAATAATATCTTTCTCATGTTTGTTTCTTCAGATAGTATATATTAGTCAGCACTTTGATCTAAGATATCCAGGTATGGGTGCTATCTGGGTCCTACAAAATATATTGATTTATAACTCAGTCACAAAAGATTTTCACATTTTATTATAGCCATGATGCAAATAATTGAAGTCCTGAAGAGAGAGATATAGTAGGCAAGTTAATGAACAAATATATTGAGCATAATCAACATTGTAATTGGTTAAGTATTGTAAGTCAACAGTTAATAGACACTCATAAAATTTGTTAACAAATTTAATGGTTGGGTAGACAGTTGTCTTGTAATTAGCAAAATAATTAAGTGCATTGTGAATACAACTGTAGATTATTGCTAAGCCAAAACTAAAAAAGAATTATTGGAAAAAATGTTAGTAATATTTTTTGATTGTGGATATGGCAGTTAGTTTATATAAACTTATTACAAGTCAGTGATTTCTATTCACTATATCTATATCCTGTCAAATCTTGATAGCCCAGTAAACCTTCAACAATATGACATTAATAGTAATTTTAGAGGACAACAATGTAGGTAATTTTAGAAATTAGTTGGTAATTAGTAGGTAATTAGTTGATTTGGACAATGAAACCTTTGATGAGATTTTTAATGATAAAAAGATAAAATATCTGGAATCATCAATAAG
>JAUZNC010057793.1:0-12263 GCA_034780395.1 Vannuccia rotundouncinata | reverse complement strand
TGTTACATTTTTCTTATTATTTTTGCATTATAAAATGAGTGAAACATATTTTTTTTACAATTTATTTGTAACCATATGAAAATATAAAATATTATTTAATTTCATGGAAAGAACATGCCGGGATATATAACAAATACTATTATTTAAGGAAATAACACTTCTTAGTTGGCAATAGAAAATATTTTTCAAAATTTTATTTCCAGCAAATTCTCCAATAAACAGCAGTCATTATTGTATTGTATCTTTTTTAAATCCCTTCGTCTTTTTCATTTTTATTGATATATTAGTTATATTAGTGTGCTACTTTTGGTTTAAAATATAATTCATTTTATTCTATATTTTTTCTTTTACAAATATTGCACTATTTTAAAAATTATTTTTATAATCAAAAGGACACTTTAGGAAGATTATTTTTTTGAAGTCATGATTTAATGACAGATCAATTATTCTTTCCTTTTTAAAGGTGGATCGTCACAAGACGTCCTCGACAGAGGGTCCGCAGCCCGTCAACTGCATGGAGATTACAGCAATGTTGCAGTGCTATGGGGAGGTGGAGTTGGGCGACACCCTAACAGACAAAACTCCTATTTTCCCTATAAATGGGTCATTTGGAGAGTTGTGGCAGAAAACCCGCATTCGCTTCTCAAAGATGTCACCCATACAAATTACAGGAAATTTGTGGAAACTAAGGTGATCTTGCATTCATCAGTTATTCATCAATAAAAATTAATTAACCCTTTGACTAAAATGGTTAAGAATATGTTTTTGTAAGTCTAAATTGCAGAAATTATTTAAAATAACAATATATATTTTTACAAGGTATTACTAAATTGCAGAAATTATTTAAAATAACAATATATATTTGTACAAGGTATAATTTTTTGGTACACTTTTATAAATCATTGTTTCACAAGCTTATGCTTTTTAAATAGATCTTTGACAAACAATGTACTTTGAAATAAAGCACTTTCTAAAATAAATTTATAATTACAGAATTGTGGTTTTATTAAAAAAGGGAATAAATGAAAATTTATATTAAGTAAATTAAACTAAAGTTTCATTTTATATTGAAATTATAATTTTATATATTATTACTCATTATCATACAAGTTATTCACAGATAACAACGTAGATTGGCATAATAGGTATCTCTAATTGACTTAATTTATAAAAATAATTATTTTAACAAAAAAGTAAATAAAATAAATTCAATCAGATATATGTAATCGATGATTTTATGAAAAATCGAACATACTCTTGTATTAAAATATCAATGTTGTTTAGATTGAAAATACAATATTGTAATAATATTTCCAATAAATTAAATAAATGTGTCGATAACTTCTTGTGAGCTATGTGTGTACCAGATTACTTCTCAGTTCGGTATTATCGACAGATCGTCAGCATGGGGTGTTTCACCTCTTGGTTTTGTTCCATTTTTATGGGCGGAGTATGTATATATATATATACTTTTTTCAGGTTGGATATAATTTTAAATTTTAAAAATAGTTAACATTAGACAGATTAATACTTTATAGTAACTTTGAAATATTATTAATTATTACTATTCTAATACTTTATAACATGTACATCAATGAAAATGTTTTTAATGTACTTGGAATTTTTTTTATAAGTTGCTGAATTGGTTTTGCATTATTTCAAAGTTTGTTCAAAAACTTTATAAAAACGATGTTTATTTTTTTGTTTTGCTGTTAACAGAATATCAAAACAAACCTATTTTTTAATTATTGTGGTACATTTTGAAATGTATATATATATAGTATATACCAATTGAGAATCCTTTTTTAATGTCATAACATAAATGGTTAATAGTTTTAGTAACTGGGATACAACAAGCCCATTAACGCTACGAAAGTTGAGAAGTGGTTTATAATTATTATATTTTGTATTTATTTCTTTATACAGGGGAATGAGTTACTGCCGAATCAGGATACCAAGAACGCTCTTGTCCAGCAAATGGCACACAGACTGCAAGTTGCTTGACAGAGCTACCAGGCCACAATGAGGGGAATTCATGTCATTGATGGTGCGGAAATTTCAGACATTATGAAGGTATAAACATAGAAGTGTGGAAGAATATTATCAAATTGTAGGTCAAATTGAGTTAGCAAGAAACGAAAATACGTAGACATAAATAACATTTGATCTACTTTATTAAACTTAATAAAAAGGAAATTAACTAGTTTATTCAAAGATATGGAATAATTCATTTAAAAACAAGTAATATACACTTATAAATAAATTTATCTATTCCATAATTTCAACTCTGCTATTTTACTAATAATTTTTATTATGTAAATCTTGTAATGTTTTAATATTTTCTAGATTATGCCTTCTTCATGAGGGTGAAATCTCGAATTTCATATTTTTATAATTGTATTTAATTATATTTTGAAATATTTCAATATGAAATAACTATTTTATATATTTAGAATAAAATTTTAAATAGCATCATGATTTTGTAATTAAACGAGTGTGGAAAAAATATGAGTATATCTAATACGTTGCGAATAACTTATTGATAGACATCAACCTTATCGATATAATCAAAACAACTTTTTCCTAAAAATCCCCAATTCATTCAGAATATAAAAATTAAATAATATATACATTGATGCAAGTGAAATTATAACAGTTTTATTTAATCACTTTTGAATAAAACATGGTTGCAAGTCACAATATACACTTTACTTTTAAAGTGTACTATGTAACTGACAATACACAGTTTTTTAAAAACTTTGTTCTAAGAATTCATCAACAATATTTTAATTTGTGTAATGCTTTTCAGGTGTTTCAGCCAGGCACTTCATCCTCTACCTCCTCTCCGGCCACCCCCGTACAAAATCGTGTACTTCTCCGGCCACCCTCTGTGATCACTATTCAGCTACACCAACATTGTCTATCCCTAGGCCTGCATGTATAGTAGAGACAAATAATAATATAATAGACAATTTTTTTTCCTTTGGAAATAGGTTCTGGGACACTTCCATCCAAAAGCCATATGGATTTTTTTCATTACAAATTTTCTAAAATTTCAAAACTAAAACTTTCACTAAGATTAGAGTTGCTCATTGCCAGAAAAGCTGCCAAAAATAAGCTTAAATAAGGCCAACATAGAAATTTAACTTTATGACTAAAATCATATTCTTTATAATAATATTATATACACTTCTTTGTTTTTATATTAGCTATGTTTTATGTTATTTGTAATTAAGAATAATTCATTGCAGCAATTATTTTATATTAAATTTCTACTTTTGCCAAAATTCTTTTTGTTTATATATAACTTTCATGATCTATGTTTAATTTTATTTTAATTAAGCATAATAAATGCAGCATCTTTTTACATTGCATTTTAATTTGATATGGTATGCTTTTATTATGTTACATTATTCTAAATCAATATTTTACTTATTTTGTTATCCCTTTTTTATATTATATTATGTACACACATACATATATTTGACAAATATACTATTCTAACCTTTATATAATACTATTAATTTTTACGTCAATGTTATTATAAATAAAACCAAAACATAACTATCTATATTGCTTACAGAATATGCTTTGAATTATTTTAAAAAGTATATTTTTTTAATTAAAATATTTGGCAGTCTAGTATTTCATATAAATATTTGAGATCACTTAACAATAGGGATTAAACTAGATTGGATAAATTTTAGATTGATGTTAGCTACTTTTGGAATTATGATTAATGGAATAAATTTTTGTGAGTGTATTATAGTCTCAGGTAAATCGCGATTAAAAGTCAAAATATTTTATAATTTATCTAAATATGATGAATTTTATATTCGCCATCAGCTTAGTAAATAATAATTAATTAAATATGATGACCTAAACATTAGATCATACTGCTTATTTAAGTAGAATTTTTTTAGAAAGCTCATTGTCACTTTTATTAATATTTGACTGAAACGATTCATACATTTTTATTTCATAGTTTTAAATAAAAACTTGCTTTTTATGTAAGATGTTACTTTCTAGCAGTGAAAAATATTAAATATACAATTTTTATTATCTTTAATTTGAAAAAAACATGATGTATTTCATGTAATAAAGTTATTTTTATAGAAATTAATAAATATACATTTATTAAATATAAGTATAATAGATCAGTAATACTATTGCTATAAATATAAAAGTATATTATATAAAATTTTGTAGTGATTTATATCTTTATAATGCTTTATAGACCAACCAAACCATTGGCTGACTATGACGCATGTAATATATATGTAGGTACTATATTTTTTTTAACAATCTTTATGTGATGTAATGCTATAATTCATAAATTGTGTGCAATGTGAGAATAATGATTTGTTTATTATTTTTTATTTATTAAGTATAAGTCAAGATATACTAGGATATTATATATTTTGCTATGATATTTCTAAAGCCAAGAAAAATAGGCAGATATCGCAAAAAGTAAGAAAAAATAACACCATGCAAAATACACAGATTGACACTCCAATCTAGTCGCTATAGTAAAATCAATTGACGAGAAGGTGATTAAAATAAGGATGTTTAAAAAGGATAGGTGATATTTTAAATTGTTAATTATGTTAAGATAATTTTTTTTATTGTGATTGTTAATATATTTTTTATATATTGTATAATTGTATCAACTTTATACAGTTTATCAGCTAAATTTGACAGCAATTGATTTTTTAATTCTCAGGTTTACAAAACTTATCCGGAATTTCTAGCTTGCTAAAAGCAATGGTAGTTATTTTTAGAATCGTCACAATTAATAAGTCAAATTAAGCCTATACGTCATTTCTGATCCCCCTTGATCTTCACTTGAAAATTAATAAAAAAATTAATGAAGAATGTCTTATTCCAAAAAAATAATTTATTGATTATGAAACATGCAGTGACTTTGCTTGTATACTTGAATAACCTTTTAATGCATTAAATGTTCCTAATAATTTAACTTAATGAGGGACACCTCTAAAAAAACTGAACAGTGCAATACAATATTATTACTTAATGATTGATTCTGCAAAATGTTTAGATTTAAACTAATCTGCTTGAAACAATAAAATAACTTCTTTTTTTTTAATGTAATAACTGTCCATAACATTAGGAAATTAGAGATGCTGGTGTTTTTGGAGTCCATGCAAAAGATTTTTATGGCTATTGTGGAAAATTCATGAACCATCCTTTAAGACAAAATCAGTAGATATGGATTCATTCTCTTATTTCATCTCTGAAATTATAATAAATTAGTTTAATCCACTGCAGGAGGACAATAATAGTTTTGGGTTTAAATATTGAACCTAGAAAATATTAAGTTATACCATAATACAAATTTTTACACAACAAAATATCAAAATTCAACAAGTTTTCCCCATATTTTATCACTAAGTTGAGTTTGAAGGAGTTTTCCTGGTTTCCAGGAAGAGTGTATAATGAAACTAATTTATTGATAATATAAATTTGAAAGAATGTGAAATAAAATATAGGGAAATAATGTAACAATTTTGATAATTTACTTGATAAAATAGTGCATAAATAGCAATAGGGTGGTATAATTCTTATTTTTATAATGTTTACACAATTTCTTAATATAAATTCGATAATATTTATTCATTGAAACAATGCACTTCAACATAGAAATGTTATCAATCTTGGTTTATTAGTGATAATGATAGAAAATTGAATTTTAAAATGTATCTGTAATGTACCATGGGGTAATTATAGATATATATTTTAATTTGTACCTATTAACTCTATACTAAAGTACATTATAAATTCTTATAATTTTTAAATTGTTGTATTCATATTTCTTGTGTTTTTATTATTTTTTACCTTTTTTGGTTACAGGTTCCAAATTATAAAGCAATCTTGTTTTAATATGATAATGTTGTTTGTCAAACTTCCAGTTATAGACATCTGTTTGAATATTAAAAAAATAAGGTAAGTAGATAACAAGTACTGTATATATTTCCATTATTGTGGTCCACAGTTTTACACATAAGACAATAGAGTAGGGATAATTATTATACAATATATAACATAAGATAAATTATATTGACAATTTAATGTAAGTATAATATAGCAAAAAATACAGAATTCAATTAAACAATTATATTGGGCCCTACAATTCTATCAGTGTCTATTTGAACATATCTATCAGTTAGCTTTTTTTTAAATATTTAGGGCCTTTAACAGTTGTTAAAAAAATATATTATCAACATTTTGATACATATTTTAACCATTTGTACCCAGGTGTACAGATTCAAAAGTTGCTTGCTCAAGTTGTGAAAATTCTCAAAATTCAAATTCTCAAATTCTATTGGTTGTTGTATAATTCTCAAATTTATTGGGTTATTAAATAAACTATTAGCACACACATTTATTCTTCAAAACATTTGAATTTGTCAAAGCAGACGGATATATTTCTATAGAAAAACTATAGAAAGTTAATTCATTTTGTACAACATTACATAATTACATTATATATACTAAATATAAATATTCAATAATTTTAAGAAATTTGTGTATCAATTTGATAAGTATTTTTATAATTGAATTAAAAAAAAGAGGAAATTTTTATAGTCATACTATTTTTTTGAAATGTTAATATTAATACTTATTTTTATTTAAATATGTTATTACTAATTATCATTAAGAAGCATGTCAACATATAAAAATATATTAACATGAAATATATACTGACATGAAATATAAGTACATATTTTTTACATATTAATGATTTATTTCATAATAGAAAAGTAATAAAACAAAGTAAATATTTTGTTTCATAGAATAATAGAACTAAAATATAAATGAATTAAGTAATATCCAATTATTTTATATGATTGGGTCATCAGGTAAAGTTCCAGAAATATTTTCAACAGACTTAACTTAACAGACATGAATATAAGGGCATAAGGTCATATAATAGCATTACAATATGCTATAACTATAAAAAAAAAAGTGTAGGGGGCAGGTGGACATTTAGATTGAAAAATATAATATAAAACTATATGATAATGAAAAAGTTATATTTTTTTGCAAACAATTTTGGATAACTTACAAAGTTCTTGATTTATGATGGATAAACAACAACCAACAACAAACAATTAACTAATAAATCTTCCGGTCTAACCAAAACTGAAATATAATTAATGTTTATTTTAAACATTGACTTATATATAATTTATCTAGACCGGCAAACTGATCAAAAAAACGTCCAGAGCGCATTTCAAGTATTAGTTTCGTTATAAAGAGAGTTTTCAATCAATATTAATCGATTAATTTATAAATTTCATCAATTTTAGAGTTAATGTAGAGCTTCCGCCAATCAATTTGGGATTGATTATCGATATAGATATATTTCTCCGCGGACGTTTATTACTATTGTATATTGGTCAGTTTGCCGGTCTAGATAAATAATATATAGGTCAATGTTTATTACTATTATATATTGGTCAGTTTTCCTGTCTAGATAAATAATATATAAGTTATTGATTTTAATATAGATATTTATTTATATAGTAATTTATTATCGATATAGATATATTCCTCCGCGGACGTTTATTACTATTATATATTGGTCGGTTTTCCGGTCTAGATAAATAATATATAAGTCATTGATTTTAAAGCAAAACAAAAATATTAAACCTCGAAGGAACATCAATAGATTATTAGTTGCCATTCACAAATAACGTTACGTGAGGTGTTTGCTTCGTGTAACGCCTCGTAACGGAGTGTAGGAGCAAATGCGCTTACGGTACGTTAATTATATTTTCAAAATCTAGATAATGGTATAACATTTACTACAATTTCAATTAAATTGGAAAAAAGCATATTTCACTATTTTTGTATTGGGGGCTGTTCAAAAATGACGTCACGCTGATTAATGGAAAGGGGGGTGGATAAATCCGTGACAAAGCGTGATGGAGAGTTAGAGGGTGTTTCCAAAATTGTGACGTCACAAAGCATTTCTGTAAAAGCCATATAGAGAAAGATAATATAACTCTGTTGTATTATCTTTAATTTATTTTTAAAGCACATTGTTTCGTTTAATTTAATCGAATTTACAGTTTATGCGGATTCACAAATTATTCGGAATAAAATGTCTGATTTTCGACAGTTGTACAGCTCAGACCTTTTTAAAGCATACTGCAATGCTTACCCTAATTTACAAAATTCCAAATTTAAAGTCAGGTAATCGCTTTATGGAATGAAATAAATAAATCGGCAGAAAATGTTCCACTAGCAGTCAGGTCTAAACTAGATGAGCTGAAAAGAAAAGAATTAAAAAGATAAGGAACTCTTTTAAATTTTTTGGGACGTATAAGGAGGGGGTAGAACTTAAAGTGACGTCTTTTCTGAAAGGGGTTCGAAATTTGTGACTGTGTCTGATACAAAGGGAGAGGGGGTAAAACATGGCCCAAATTTGCGTGACGTAATTTTTGAACAGCCCCTTGATACATAAATATAATTTAATATTATTTTTACTTCACCGAATTTTTTTTTATTTTATAAGAGGAGCCGTTGAAACATCTGAATCAATCACGACATGCTAAGTACATTTGCTTAATATGAAATTGATTTAACGGTTATATGTCACTGCAGTTTATTCGTGAGTTTTCGAACTTAAGTGGCAGAGGTTCTCGTCCCACATAATTAAGCGCAGGGAGGCACTACTTTTTGTTATTTAAAGAGGCGCAAGGGGTACTATTTTCTGCGACTAAAATAAGGCGCGGGGCAGCAGTGTCGGATAAATTATAATAAGTGTCGGATAGATTATATTAAGTGTCGGATAAATTATAATAAGTGTCGGATAAATTATAATAAGTGTCGGATAGATTATATTAAGTGTCGGAGAGATTATATTAAGTGTCGGATGAATAAGTGTCTGATAATGTTATACACGTCCTAATTTGCAAACAAAACTGTTGTCTCGAATGTGTGTATGTGGGGGTTATTCTGTGCAACCTTGCGTTCTATTAAAATCTCATAGCATAAAAGTTGTAGACTATTGAAGGAGAAAGTTACAATACCTGCAAGAAATTAGGTGCAACCAAAACGAATCACGGCAGTCAGATCACAGCAAGAAATTATGTGTAGGATGGTATCAAATGAATCTGCGGATGAAGAGTATGAATGGCACGATGCTGAAGACGTTGAAAGAAAAGGATTAGATCGAGATGCCGAAAATGAAAAGCATTCAAATTCAATTTGGAACCCCAATAACAGAAATCGAAAATAGACGATGTATTTGGGAAGATGCTTATATAAACTTTTGTTCAAAAATCCTTGATCAAATCACTTTAGTATGTTATAGTATGTTTCAAATAGATATTTAGTAGGTACCTATATTGTTTTGAATACGTTTTCTTTCTATTATAGATTTTCAATTAATGAAAATTACATCTTTATATTACATCAACTTGTCGTGAATTTTCATTGAGTCAATTAGAATGCCATTTTAATATTTAAAGGTAAATATTTATTTTACGTATACCAATCTCAGTGAATATTTAATGGAGATGGGAAGGGAGGGTAGTGCTAAATTTTAAGTAATTTTGGACGGAGGGTTGCGGAAAATGTGACGATCTGTGACGAGGGAGGGAGGGAGAGTCAAAAAATTGTGACTAAAGCGTGACGTTATTTAAGAAAAAACCCTAATTAATAGGCAATTTTGATCATTTAATATATTGATTGAATTCCATTTTTAAAGCGAAATATTACCGTATATATTTGAAATGCAATAATAACTCCCATGAATTTCGTATTGATTATCGATATATTTCTCCACGGACGTTTGTTACTATTGAAAATATTGGTCAGTTTGCCGTACTAAATAAATAATATATATAAGTCATTGATTCGTACATTGACTTATATATTATTTATCTAGACCGGCATACTGTTCAAAAAACATCCAGAGCGCAATGCAATTATATATGGTATTAGCTTCGTTTAAAAGAAGGAATTAAATCAATATTATATATTTTAATAGGCTTATGATCATTATATATTGATTGAATACCCTCTTTTAAACGAAACTAATTGAAACGCATTAATAATCCAATGAATATCTTAATGATTATCTATACATTTATATATTCTCCAGCGGACGTTTATAACTATTGAATATTGGTCAGTTTGATGGTGTTGATAAATAATATTATAAGTCATTGGGTTCGTAGACTTAAATAATTTTTAATTTTATGTGTTTGTTTTAAATAATACAAGTCTAAATTTGTGGCACATTGTTTATATTGCGCGTGAGGTTTTTACGATTCTCTTTGGAGATTAAAAGGTATTATTATAATTTATGATTTTTTTATTTTTATAGTCATATGTTATATATATTGTTTCACTAAATTTTCTTATGATGTAGAAATTTGTAAATAAGACAAATTTTTTATGTGTCCCATATCATAAGTTATACCAATTTCGTATGTGTGGCTTGCTTATCATTATTTATTAGTCTATGGGCTAAATTCTTCTTAATTTTCACTGCAATATTTATGTTGCAAATTTTTAATAATTAATTATAAAGAAATTGTCAGTTGTTAAGGATTAGATTTCTCCAGTAGTATAATAGTATGCAGCTCAATGTACCAAAATGTCTCATATTTCTATTTTCATATGGTTAAACAAAAAAATTCTTGTATATATCAAGATTTTTTTTTAAAAGATACACTATTAAATATGTCATTTTCTTTTTTCCAAGAATTATGGTAAAATGACCCTTACTAAATGGTATACACAGTATAAATTTTTTTGCACCCTTAGCCTGGCATTTACAGCCATAAGGTCTTATAAATGCTAAGATTTAAATGTTTATTTAAATAATGTTAGATTGCAGGGCTGAGTATTAATTTATACAAACAATTGTATGAAAAAGTGTAGAAAAATTTATTTAAAATCATATTTGAGTTTCATTTAATGCACTAAACACTAATATGCAAGCATCTACTATTTTACTGATTCCATTTTACTTGATAAGTATTATAAATCTACAATTTTATATTGAATTATGAATGAATGCAAGAAAAGAATACACATAAATAATTGGAAAACTTTTAAATACATTGCAAAAACCATACAGCTTCATCAGAAAAACAAAGAAACAATTTTTTTTAAAGAAAACAGTGATCTGATGACATTTTCAAAATAATTATTTACTAACAGACACAATATGGAAGTGAAAAATAGAAATGTAAAGCTATGATATACAATTTATTTATGGTATATATTTATGGTACAATTTATACAATCTACATCTTATTCATTTACATCTTATACAATCTACAATGAATGTCCATGATTGGTTGGAAGAGTTTTTAGCTGTTTATAATAATTTGCTGTTTATAATATAATGATCAGACAGTTGGTGGAGGACATGACATGACCACAATTGATCGGCACTGCCCGACTATTTGTGGACATGACTGGTTCTGGACATTAAAATCATTTAAATTAAATAATTGATTATGTCTACAATTGGTCAGCACTGCCCGACCATTTGTGGACATTGAAAACATTAAAATTATGGAAATGTCCATGAATTGCCAACTGATTGTGGACATGTCCTCCACAAACCGTCCAATCATTATATTATAAACTACAAATCATTGAACATTCCTATTTTTGTTCAAAACTGATCAATGATTTTTCTTTGCACACATTTCTAATTTAATATATTTTGTAATGTAAATAGTAACATTACACTATTTTTTATTATATATTAAACAAAGGTATAATTTCTAATAAATTACAATCTTTTAGTGTCAACAAATTGTTATCCACAGCTAAAAACTCTTCGGAGCAATCATGAACATTCATTGTAGATCATATAAGATGTAGATTGTATAAATTGAAATGTCCACAAACAGTCAGGTCCACAAACGGTTGCCAACATATATATTCCTTTGATAAAGATAACTTGCATAATATTGGTTGATACTCTAGTTTCCCACATTAAATTATTTTATAAAATGTATTAAATTATAATACAATGGAAATTAGTTTTAATAAAGTTAAACATGGTTCTTAGCAGTCAGGGAAATTGAAAATTAGTCTTGGATATTTTTTATTTTGTATCATATTAAAAAAAGTTATTTTTCTTATTATTCATGCACTTATGTATGTATTTCCAATCCAATTCAAAAAAATTTGCACCTTATGCTGATTTATAGGCTATGCTTGCTGTGTAGCCATGACATCACTACTGTCTTGTTGCAAAATATATT
>JAUZNC010057792.1:0-12264 GCA_034780395.1 Vannuccia rotundouncinata | reverse complement strand
TCAATTGACACAAAACGACAAACAAGTCTCAATTGACACAAAACGACAAACAAGTCTCAATTGACACAAAACGACAACAAATATCAATAGACACATATGCAAAAAATTGTTACATATGTGTCAATATTAATAAGTATTATGTGTCAGTCGACACAAATATTGTTTTAAATGATGTGTCAACTAACACGATTCTCATTTCATAAAACAATTTTTTGACAAATTGTGTCAACTGAAACACTTTTTCTAAGGGAAATGATCTAAATAATATAAAAATTATGTAGCATAATATAATTGAATTTATTTAAATTTATATCAAACTTAGATGCATGATGTGGCCAAGCAATGTCATTTTGATGAGAGTTAAAAAATTTCAATTGGCTCTGAAAACACTAAATTTTAGGATATGCCTCTTATTAAAAATTATTACGATATAGGTACTGTTTTTTGGATAGTATGATTAATAGTGGCAGTATGAGCACTTCTATAAAATTTGCTGAATGTTAAGTCTTTCACTTACAAATTTTTTATTTTGTATAATAGTTTTAAAAGATATAATTAATTATAAAAATATTATACAATACTATTTAATTATTATAAATTTCTAAATTTGAACTAAAGTTATTTGGTACAAAAAGAGTAATCATTACTTTAGCACCTACATTAATTAACAATATTTAGAACAGGCTAATGCACCATCAATAAAAACTTTGATGACATTTTAATGCATTTAAATAATTTTATATATGAGAAAATTGTATATAGGCTAGATATCTAAGCTAAACATTTAAAATAATAATTTAATATCATTATAATGATAATAGATAGTATGAAAAGATTGGGCTGGCACTCTGAAACCTACAAATTAACTGTATAACAGGCCAGGGTGTCCACTGATATGTAACAATTGTCTTATTATATTATAACATAACCATACTAACTGGCCTATGACCTATAAAACTAAAATTGTCACAATATTAGATAGTTTATAGAACAATTCACTGTGTATTATTTATAAATAATATTCACTAGCACTATACTATTTATATATAGTATATAAAATACTTGGTTAACTTTATTAGTCCACCACGAGAAACTCTTTGAATCATAAATTCGAGGTATGGCAGGAATGGAGATGCTTTCCTGAATTACGTTGGGGATATACAGTCACTTGATTTCTAAATATTAAAATAAATAAAACGGATGATTTATAACTTCAAAAACTATTCATTGAAAATTTTCGTCCTTACGACGTGATCATTCAATAAATTATAATAAGTCTACTACATTCAACTTCAAATACAAAATTATTTCTATACTCAAAAATATAAATAAAGATAAATTAGAAGATTTTTACATAGATAATATAAAATGAAGATTTCAGAGATAGAAATCACCAGTAACAATTAATATAACTTTTCACTCAAATTGCTAAATTTTAATATATAATAGTATTTCACTTATAAGATATATATTATTTCACATAAATATATTAAAAAAAATGTTTGATCATAAAAAAGTATTCAATTCTTCAAATTAAGGATGTCCCAACCTTTGTCTCTATTAATTAATCATAATGGTTTATTCCTCTTGATGAATAATGCTTCTCTAAATTTTCTATCAGTGTTAATTCTTTCAGTACATTAAAAAAAATTGTTGTTTTAAAAGGGGAGTTAATAAGTGTAAAATTAGGGTGTTCTTTCTGATAGTGTTGGCTCATCGCACTTTTTTCATCATTTTGTGTGCTCATTATATGTTCTTCTCTGGATCTTACGTGCATCGGTCTACTTGTTTCTCCAATATATTTATCACTATAGATTGTGTACATTGTGTTCATATACTACATTTTCTTTAATACAGTTAACATCTTTTGTGCGCATCATCGTTTCTTACAAGATCTTGGTTTCAATTCGCTTCTCGTTAACAATTGAGACATTTTTAAACCCGGAATAAAAACTTGTATTATTTTAAAACCTGATTCAAATATTATTTACCTTTCGTGTATGATTCATATTTATATAATATGGTAGTTTCAGTATTGTCATTTTATTAATTTGTAGTTTAGTTTTAGAAATCTTCCAATTAACCATTGATTTAATACCATCATAATGTTCTTTAATTTTTCTTAAAAGTATTGGTTGGCCAGTAGGTTATCACATTTAATACATATAATCTGTCTGCATTTATTTATGTTTTAAAAAATGTATATGTTTTTACATAAACCACGACATATCATCAATGGTACATTATCTGCTATTGGTTGTTGGTAATTCTTTTCATTGATATATGCTTCAAGTTGTTGTTCAGCTGACCATTTCGAAGCCTGATTAGTAACATAAGCTTCATACTCTGATTTTTCTCTTTGAAATTCTGCTTTAATTGTATTTATAATAGTAGATACGGAGACACCTATGGATGTACTGGTGGAATATAATAAACAATGTCCGTCTCCTATACTTCGAGAAATCTTCATATTAAACATTTCAATAATCGACGTAAAGTTAGATTCGTGAATTAGGCTACTTATGATTTTCATCTGTTGGTCTGAGAATGTGCACATATCTCTTGTTGATTTTTTGCAAAATTCTATAAATGCTTCAGTAAAATATCTTTTAATTTGTTACTACTTTCTGTATAATAATTCTCATTGAAACATATCTTAGCAATAGATCTGAACTCATTTTTTATCATGTTTTTCTTAGTAGTTTCTAGATGGTGTGATGTCGCGTGAAGAAAAATATGTTTAGTGGTTGGTTTACTGTACCATTTTCTTACAATATTATTATCTTCAATTCTCGTACTAATTCTCAAGTAGTTGATCCATCCATTACTATCAGGTGTAACCATAGCAAATTTAATATTTGGATCTAATGAACTTATATGTAAAACAAACTCTTGTAATTCTTGTAATCCTCCTTCCAAATACCAAAAACATCCTCTATATAACGTTTGTATACCCTTGGAGTTAATTTAACTGTTGATAAAGCTTTCGTTTCTAACTTGTGCATGAAAATAATTGCTACTATAGGCGCTAACCTATTACCCATCGCCACTCCTTTCATCTGTTGATATATATAATCTCCAAATCGAATATAGCTGTTATGTAATATTAGGTTCAAACTTTATTTTATTTCTTCAATAGTTATACCAAATTTTTCAATTGTATCGTAATGTTCTGTAACCATTTCCATTACTCCATCAATCGCCACTTGTATATCAATAGATGGATACAGTGAAACTATATCTAAAATAAACAATATAGAGTTCTTTTAAACTTGTAAAAGTTCAATTATGTTAATAAATTCATCTTCGCTTCCAATGTGCGCATTAACATATTGAATAAGGTCATGTAGTATACGTTCTATTAACCATGACAGTTTTTCTGTTGTTGTACCACAGCCTGCCGCAAACGGTCTAAGAGGGAACAAACCATTATCATCATGTTTTTATGGTCTTTTAACAGTCCAAAAAACTTACTGCATTTAGAATGTATAAGTGTATTCATCATACTTGTAAATCGTTTAAGAACTGAATTTCGCGTTGCAATTTTCTTCCAAATCTTATTCACCTTTTTTCTATCTTCTTCATTGGATTCTCATTATTTTTGATAAGTTGTTTTATCATTTCTTGATACTCAATCTAATTCAAAATAGCTAAAGTTTTACTTTTGTCTGTTTTTTAAAAAAATTATTTCTTCATCTTTTTTTAGTTTACATAATTCACTCATTTCTTGATGATTATTATTCGGTTTAACTTTAGATAAACATTCTTTCGTTGTATTGTATATAGATTGTATAAGAAATTCTATAGAACTTTCTATATTCGTATCACATTTAGGTGCTTGACCTGTCCATTTATCAAAAGGTGCTTTTTGTAGTAGATTCATCAAAGGATTAAATTAGCTCGTACACTTGTTTGAAAACTTAAATGTATATTTTCAGTACATTTTTCCTTCCATCTTATTTGATTCACAATATATTCAACGCAATTACTGCATTATCTAAACATATTTTTGATTCTTTCATTCCTGTTTGTATAATTACAAAATTAGGACCTTTATCAAGTACATTAAGTGCGTGTTCTGTAACTTTCTGTTAAATGCTATTTGTTATAACCACACGTTCATAATTTTTCACTTGATTCTTCAATACTTCTCTACCATTTTTATTTGGCTTGATATATATTTTTTCACATTTTACATCATCTTTAATAAATTCTTTATAACTCTTTGTTCTGCAGAATTTATTCACTCATCATATTTTCTAGATTTATACAGGAGTAAGTGATATTTGTTAAAGTGTTCTCTTGTTAAATTTTATTTATAATTGAAACTATAAATATCCCTTCAACAAGGAGGGGTCCATCTTTTTTAAGAGGCAAAAGTGTCGCCCCCCTTGAAAACCCAGAATTTTAGAAAATGTACAAATACCCCTTGAATCCATCCCCTTTGAATTTTAGTCGTATTTTAATTTTTATAATTTTGTAAAATATCCAGTGGCGCAAAGTGGAGTATTTGTAAAATAACTAGTTCATTCCAAAATCATACGAATTTAAAATGTATTTATAATCTGTTCTTTCATAAATTTGTCTATAATATATAATTTGATTATTAACAATATGGATATACATTTATCGAAAAATTTCATTCTAATGATTTTTTTATAATTCACCTTTGAATATCCCATAAATTTTAAATTGGGAAAATCAGGGCAACCTTGAAGTGTTACTTTCTTTATTCTTTAAAGCAATTTGTAACAATACTGACCTGTCCAGATCTCTTTGTTTGTTTCATTTTTGCCAATATTTTGCAAAACAAATTATTGATATAGTTGTCTTTCATTAACTGCTTTGCTGCACGATTTAGTGTTAATGCAATTTTGTTATTAGTTTTCATTTTAGTAATTTACTCCTTTTTATGTAATTCAGTAATTAGAAAGGGAAGAAAATTGACGCGTCAGTGAATTATTGTCTACTTCAGACGATTAATGTCTCATTGTTTAATGTTTTCCGCCACCATGTGTCTCAAAAAGAATGATTAAGAGGTTTTCTCTCTTCTCTTGTAGGTGCAACGCTGTCTACATTGGTGGATGTCATTATGATAATTCGTATTCTACGATTGGTCAAGGTTATAAAGGGATTACCTGGGTACGCTGCGCCCTTACATTAATATCAATTGTTTCACTAATATTACAAACAATTAATGGTTTTCAGATTTGACGTGATTATATCAACGATTGTCAATATTTTACCATCTTTTTTAACATATGTATCTGTTTTAATGGTAAGTAAGGAATCGTTATAATAATATCTAATTATTTAAAAGTTATTTACTCAATTTTAAAATATGCCGTTGAAGAGCAAAATGTGACATTTAAAATTTGTTTTACAGTATTCAGATTCCATTATTTAGACAAAAAATGTGATGAAAGTAGTAGGAGTGGATGATATCCAAACCACCACCCCCCATCCGCGTAAATCTTCTCGGGGCTTAATTTAAATGTAGTTTAACTTGACTTTTTGGTTACGTAATTTTTGGCGGGTAGTCGAAATTCCTTTTATTATTCATATAAAAATATTAGGTAAAAAAAATGCCTTTAATTTAAATGAATCATGAAAATTAATCTGAACTTATTCTTGTTCTAGTAATAAATACAAAAAAAATAATTAAATGGAATTTTTGGATTTTTACTAATCCTAATTTGTACTACTCACATAAACAATAACTATAAAAAAAGTAAAAGGTTTTCTATCCTAGATAAATTTTGTTTTTGTTTTGTCTATTGAATGCATTGTAATAATTTAATTCGAAAATTAACAAAATAAACCAATTAGAATAATGTTCATTCATTAACTGTTATTGTTTTAAAATAGCAAGATAAAATAGATATAATTTTGATTTTTCCAGTTTATCTACTACCTATTCGCTTTGCTGGGGATGCAACTGTTTGCTGGACTGATTCATTCCCAAGGAAATAATATTACCGATTGTGGAAATGCGAAACTCTTAAACACGGAGTTTCTTAAAGATAGGTATTGTGAAAATAATTTCAACAACGGACCGCACGCATTTGTTACACTTTTTGAACTTATGGTTGTGAATCAATGGCATGGTAAGTACATTAAAAACAACTGCAAGTATATTACTTTCGAAACACTTATTTTCATCATCCGATTATAAATTGTTAACGTACAATTTTTTCAATAAATGTATCAGTTTTTAGTCAGAAAGAGTTTTTGGTTACTGAAATAATTTTCACTTTTTGTTTTTAAATAATTATCTTTCCATAATTAAAAATAATAATATTCTAATTTGATTAATTAGTATGAAGATTGTTACTATCGTGGATTTCTCCTGATTCTTTCAGTGATAACGGAAGGTCACGTCGCAGTGACCTCTAAATATGCCAGAATTTTCTTCTTCAGTTTCGGACTTATCTGTCTTATAGTTCTCAAGTAAATTTACTGTCAGCATTTTTATATGTTTATTTACATTGAACTGTTTGTTTATGATATTTAATTTTAATTTAAAGATAGTGTTTGAAATCATAGTTGGATTTGAGCAGGGTCTCCCCATTGCAGTATTTTATAATTTTGAATCATAAACGTTGGGATTTGGATATACATAATAATTAATTTAATATTAATCGAAAGTCCCTTTTGCTATCCTTTTCTTTGTTTAAGAATAAAATCTATTTTTATTATTATTAATTAAAACTTTTTCAATTGTGAATTTTCCTTTGATTAATCTTTTAAAATTATATTCGTATAAGTTTGATAATAAAGTTTACACAATGCAATGGTCAAATAAATTTTTTTTACTGTAATTTATTATCTGTGTAAAATTCATAAAAAATTTTTTGAAGTTATCTAAATTTTATGAAAAACGTTAACTATTAGTTTGTAATTTGCTCTCTAATTTCAGTATCTTCTTGGCTTTTGTAGTAGAAGTATTTATTCTGGAATACAAGCTGAGCCGGAATAAAATAGAAACCGCTATTGAGACCAAAATCAAGGAATTGGGTCTCAACAAAAAATTGTAAGAATTTCTTAATGATATTCTTGAAATTATAAGTATTTATAGAAGGATTGACGGATCAGAAACCTGAGTATGGAAAGTTAAAATCAAAGTATTTTATAGAGGATTATATAATAATGTTGGATTAATGTTGAATTATAACCCACCCTGCGTAATTATTTGTTGCATGATTCTAAATTACACAATATGTACTTATTTATAATTTACATGGCTGTTTACATTACACAAATGTACTATTTCAAACACGTCTTTCTATTTTCGACACCATAGTTTCAGATTTTACTGACATCTTATCTCGAGGTAGATAGTGTTATCTTTTCAAAAATTTACTTCAATTTGATGTATCACATTTTAACAAGGCCCAGGGTTCCTACACCCTATGGAATTTTGAAAAAAGGATTGTCACTTATATGGAATTTTGATTAATCTAGAAGACATTTTTTTAAATAAAATAAATGGAATAATTTTTAAATATTATTGCATTATACCATTTGAAAAATAAATATTTTTTGATTAATCTTAATTTTCTTTTTAAAATATATTTTGTTTAATTTTAAATATTTTATTTGGTACAGGGCTTGTATATCTCTAAAACTGTCAGATATGTAATTTATTTATGATATCTTTAGAACTAATTTTTCTGTGAAAAAGTAAATAGCACATCATCGGAAACTGATGCATTCAAAAGTTTTACTCCAAAAGTGGATAGCTTGGATTCTTTTTTACATGGACGACTGATTAATACAAAATAATATTCTGCATTGTGGGACATGTGTAAGTATCTTCTTATTAGTTGACACGGCCAAGCATCTGTTAATAAAGAAACAATGAATACGAATACAAAACAACATACCATTATTTCCCGCAGGTTGATTATTGACCATGTTAAAATAGTAAGTTATATCTGATTTTAATGTAACTATATACTTTTATGATTTTTGCAACATTTTCAGATAAAATGCATAAACTTAATTTGTACTCTATGATTTTTTCAACATTTTCAGATTAGGGGTGTTGAAAATATTCAATTATCAAGGGATCTTCTTAATAGTGTAGGAATGTCACGCCAAAATAGCATATACAGTATGTCCCAAAAATTACAACGACTTTTATAAAAAGAACTAATTTAAGAAAATAGTTATTTCCAAAAAATTATTTACATATCAAAACAATTATTATAATCAATGAACATGTACATATTTTCGGTTGTTCGAAAAAAATAATCATGAATCAACTTGCAGGCCTCCCAGTTCAACACACAATCGCATTCGTCGAAACGTTCTTTCACCGATTTTTCGAAGAGTTTCCACATGAAATCGCGCAAACTCATGAATAATGACTTTCAGGTCTTCTTTGTTTTGTGCTTTCCTTGCTACAATTCTGGGATTTATGAGACCCCATAAGGCGTTATCGCAGGACGTGAGGTCAGGACTACGTGCTGGCCAAGGAGTCGGTCCAAATTTACCAACCCAACGATCCTGAAAGGTGATCGTTAAGAAATTACGAGTTGCTATGGCGGTATGTGCTGGAGCACCATCTTGTTGGAAATATGCGGATAATAAGATCTGTCTTGCCTGAAGAGCTGGAATAAACTCATCGTTTAACATCTGAATTTAACTAGCTACTGTAACACCATCTTCAAGAAAAATGGTCCAATAAGATATTCAGCAGACATGGCGGCCCATACCATAACTGTTGGTGGGTGCTGTTTGAAACAAGAACTTTGCGTTCTGCATAAACGGCACATTCATCTGTAAAGAACAGTCTTCGTTTTCTTTGAGGTTTGTCGTACTTTTGTAGGATAGCCGTGCAGCAGTTTACTCGATTTTCATGATCAGATTGACTAAGAAATTGAACCTTTGTTGGTTTCCAATTTTTATATCCCAATTCTTTCGTCAACGCTCTGTTTATTGTTGTTTTGCGTTTATTCAACTCATCAGAGCGACGCCGGATAGATTGTTTTGGATCTTCTTCTACAGAAGTTTTAACGTCTTCCTCGTAATCTCCTCACTCATTGGGTGTTCCAGATCTAGGTTTATCGAGTATGGAACCAGAGGTGAAAAGCTGATCAGCCCGCATGCTTTTATGTATCTCGCATCAGGTGGTTCAATGATGTATCTGTCACACATTTTGGCCTTTACATTACGCACAGCAATTATACTTTCATCACTTTCAAAAAACCATGCAGCTGCAAGAATTCTTTACTTAAATGTATATGGACTGTTATCAGAAGACATTTTGATAAATACTGTTTTGAATAGCTGCAACATATAATTATTTTGATTAATTCATCGATTTAAATTTCTTAGATATCATCAATTTATATGTTAAAAATCATTATTACAATCCAGATAACTTTCAATAGATACTTTGTATCTCTATGCACACACTTTTATAAAAGTCGTTGTAACTTATGAGACATACTGTATACCTAGATGATCAAAATATAGACAACAAAAAGCAGAGCTATCATAAGAAGAAATGTAATTGAAGATTCTATGTAGGCAAATCATTGAAGGTATGTAATTAAAATATAAAATAATTGAAAACAATGTTTCTAATCGTTCATCTATACACTAATTATCAAATAATTTATTTTTTCAGCAAAGAAGGTTAGATGGAATGAAACAATTATTGCTCTAAAAAGAATGTTGCACAAATTGCTGAGGAAGTAGAATCAACATTTTCAATAACACTGTTTACAAAATCTAATACTTTGAGAAAGCATGTATAAAAAGAAATAGATATTGAATTGCAAAAAAATGTATGAATTAAAAGATGTAGGTAGACCGTAGTCTAACTTTTTATAGTGTACCTGTTACCTTCATTGTATATATTATTATTGTTAAAGTACATGAACACCCCTTTTAAGCCATATATTGATAATACTGTTATTATCTTTAAAGAGCTTCAAATTATATCTTTATTATATTATTTATGTCTATTTCATTAATAAACCGTAAATATTTGCAATTGATATTTTTAACTTTTTTGTAATCTTATGGATTTTTTTCTCCCACATGGAATTTCATTTGGTGAAAAGCATGGGAACCCTAAAGGCCTCACATGTAAATAAAGACTCAGATAACATTGCTAACTTATTTTTGCAGACGCTTTTATGTTATTATAACATATATAGTCACATTTTATATTACAGTAACCATTTGTAATTGCGCTATTTTTTATTGCATTATTTTAGTTGTTACCTTTGATATAACCATTTCAATTTATTGAACAAGTAGTTAAGTTATGGATCAAATAATAGACACGTGCATATGGTTTTGTATTGTATACCTATTTTTTAAATATTGCATAAGTTTATTTCTCGAATCCAATTGTTTGTAAGTATAGAGTCCATGCTCTAAATAAGTATAGCAGACTTTGAAGTGCTCCACCTTGATTACTCTATAACACTTGATACTGTTTGTTTTGAATGAAGATGTCATTATCGATCGAATCACCGAAAACGGTCGGATCATCTAGTGTTGGTGATGTATGTCATTATTATATTTGTGGTGCAGAATTTTCCTTGTATCTTCAATATTGATAATGCTTCTCAATTATAATTAATTGATTTGGTGATTTTTTTACTTAATGATTAAAGATTTAAAATTTATAAATGTAATTATTAATATCTATGATATAATTTGTAAACATTGATTTTCATTGAAAAAATTTTATTTATTCTAATAATTTTTGAGAATGGGATATTATTATTGGATATTAATAATAATAATAAAACTTGTATTGAATAATGAAAAAGGGAATCACAAGTAAGTATAGTATGAAAAATAAATATAACCAAAAGTATCTATTAGAAAGGCTGATGACCAGTAATTTTTGCTCTTGTTTTTGCGGAGAATGTTCAGACAGGTGTATAGTTAGGCCTGAAATTGTTTTTTTGCCAAATCCTTAACACAGGAATTGTCTTATAGTTAATGGTAATACGATTTGATGAACACTGGTCTTTATATTATCAAGTTCGTTTTCCCAATTATGTTCATCATGATCTTTTCAATGGAGTTTACGATTGAGAGAACCATGTTTACGGCATATTTATGGAGAGAAGTACTTGAAGAGGCAATATTTAAACTCAAAAACTTGTTGGGAAAGTAACCTTGGGGACATCAGATGTTATATAAATTTCATTACTTGATTTTCCATTGACGCAAACGAACTGTCGACGATTTTTGAGGGAGCTTTTGAATCGAAAAACAAAACCGTGAGGAAAATCTAGATCACGAAAACGATTCAGGAAACTAGAAATCGTATCCCAAGAAGTGTTATTGCTTTTACGAAAACCGTATTGGAATTAGGAGCGAAGAGGTTTGTCAAGCATCAGCAAGTCGATTCATGATGAGATGTTCAATAATTTTAGAAATCACCGTAGGAATGGAGATACGTCTGAAATCCTTTATTTGGAGCTTCTCACATTAATGAATAAATTATTTATCAATTGAATAAGGGGCAGAGAGGGTGCCGCCTATATTTCGTCCACCTGTTTAGATAAAGACTTGAAATTTTGTATGTAGGTAATACGAAGTGTTTTGAACTTGTTTTCGTTGAAACAATAATAATTTACTTTGAAATCAAAAAAATATATTGAAACATTGGTAAACTAAAGTATTTTTTACACTAATGTATATTTCCATTGATAAATCCTTTCTATTTATTTTTGTTATTCTGAATTTCGATATTCAAAATTATCGACAAAATAATACTAATACTATCATATGTGGCTGCTATATCTTACCTTCCTTACCATCTGATGGAAACGACCTCAACTGTAACTTCCTTATCGACTGCATTGATGGCATCAAAACAAAAACTCCAAATATCAAGACTGTAATCTGTGGTGATCTGTAATCGGGTCTTTCCTACAACCCTAGGTACAGCTCCCTTCGCCACTTTCAGCACAATATCTTTGAATCTATTCCAGGTTTTGTTCACTTCTACCTCTTTTACTTCTTCCACTCTCTGATTGTTGTCCATTTTTGAAATTCTTTTTCCGTTTTCTCTGTATGTACTTAGTCCAGTTCGCTTTGTTCGCTTTGACACCTCGACGGTTGGTGAAAAGGGTAAACCAGGTTTTAGTATTGATAACAGTGGGGCTTTAAGGAGAGAGACGGTTAATAACAGTTCTTAGAAGTAAGGAACGGTCATTGGATGAAACAATAAAGTCGGACGAAAATGATTAGTCTTCTTAACATACTTGTGATTCCCATCATTTA
>JAUZNC010057791.1:0-12265 GCA_034780395.1 Vannuccia rotundouncinata | reverse complement strand
TATACTTTGGTATAATAAAACATTTTATGGAAAATTATTTTTTTACAGGCGCTCAAATTCATCGATACAGCCTATAAGTCGTGCAGGCAGAATTGTTACACTAACTCAAATTTTGGGCGTTTGACACTGGGGCGGGGAGCTTATATAGTTTTTGCATAATTTTTGATTTTTTTGTCCATTTAGTTAATTGTAATTGTTATATTAACTTACTGAATGTTGATTTTAAATACACAGCTACAGATGACGGAGCACAAAAGACAACATGTTTGTTAATCGATATTCTCTTACATCTGATATAATCGTTATTTACTTGACGAATTTATCATTAAAATATCAAACCTACACAACCAAAAACAATTATATTCAATGAACAGGTTTGAAAAAGTTGAATTAAATATGTTTATAAATATGATGTTGGCATTTTTAGTTTTCATTTTAGTAGTTAACTGAGTTATGTATGCTGAAAGTTCTCAACTGTCTTTATTATTGTTATATATTTGATGATTTAGGCCTTTTCATGTTTTCGATGAAACGATGTTGTTTTGATATTAACCAAAATATAACCCGGTTCTGTTATATTAAACATAACCGGATAAACGGCACATTTTACGGTAATCAATAATAAACCACCCGGTTTTCATAATGTTTAATTTGGTTAAGTATTGATTCCCTATTATAACTTAACCCAATTCGGTTATTAATTATAACCCAAATATCTGCAATTTTTTCTAAACAAACCAAGTTTTCTCCTATTCTTTACATTCAAATTTCAAAACACTGCAGAGCGTTTTTCATCTCTATTTTATAAAGTGATTTTATAGTTTCGGTTATCTTTTTTATAAATGGAATCATTCGTGCAAAAGAACATACATTTTCAAATAAGTGAAGCTGATATAGGCAGTAGAAGAAATTAAATATGAAGTAAAATAATTATCTATGATAATGTTATATAATGAAAATGTCACACTTAGAGTAAAATGGCTTAGTTTACTAATTGTAGATGCCTGCCATAGTAAATAATATATTTGCGTTCTTCAAAGCAGAAAATGGAACTAAAAATGTGCTAGTATGTATTTTTATAATATTATCCTGCCCATTTTATCAATAGATCATTATTTTAATTAAGAAATTTTTAATTTTCAACATCGAACAAGATTTTTCAATGTGTAAAATGAACACTTTTAATTATAGAATATATAAAGATATTAATACACTATTTCCGATTATATCCTTATTCTAAAATCATACTTTCTATTAATGTTTGAAATGTAATAATTTAACTTTTTATTAAACAAATCGAGCACTTATTTTTATAAATATTCAAAAATCTACTTAATGGTTCGATTTTAAAAATAAATAAAAATGTAGACAGCAAAATTTTAAGAAGTTTCAAATAAAATTTTAATTAACACATCGGATATCTTCAACTGTGATAATATATTATAATTTAATCATATATAAAACTATACATCAACTTCTAATTTTGATGTTTTATAATTGTCGACATAGTACTATAAATTGACAACCCATGTAATAATTAAATAGATAGAGAAAATATAAGGAGATTCGTAATTAATGTCGAAAAATACTAAACATTTTTGCATCTTTATCAACATGTTATTTTCAGTTAACAAAATGTACTTTCTTATTGAAACAATTTACGTCGAAACAACATGAGTGCTGTTCAGATTCACGAATACTTACAAACCGACTGGCCAAATGATTCAGTCAGCCTTCGCCAAGTGTTGTGAATTATAACAGAATTTTCAGATGGTCGGTACTCTGTTAAGTTTGAATCATTCTCCAGAGTAAGGACGACAAATGAGCGCTGTACGAGCAAGGTGGTCATTGAGTGCATCAATCAACGATTTACTGATGATAATTGTTTTTAAATCTGTATGTTGGTCATACTAATAGGATTTCCAAACACCGTGATCTGGCGTATCCTCAACGACGATCTTGAACTTATATGAAGGCGTACTGCACGATGGCTCCCTCATGTCTTTACTGACCAGAACTGTCATTGTCGTGTCGAGCGTTACAGTCTTTAGAATCTTGGCTTGTTGAAAAGAATCTCGTGGTGATCGACGAAAAGTGGTTCTACTTAAGAAAACTCTAACCAGCAAACAACATAGGTTGATGGTTAGGTCCTGATGGAGACCGTCGTCAAACTGCAAGCCTCAATGAGAGAAAACTGATGACGAGTGTGTCTGTTTCATTGAGAGGAGACATTTTTTAAGTTATCAACGACACTGTTGACTCAGAGGTCTATATACAAACTTTCTTCATAATATAGGCAATCACAATTAGCAGCACTGCCTGAATACTGACGATGGAGATATCCAGTCCATTCACAACGATGCTAGACCACATACCTCCAATGCCACTACCGTATTCCTACAAGTGAAAAACATCAAGCTGCTATACTTAAGACACCCCGGATAGAAATATTTTTCTTCGGCTCGAATTAATCGAAACCGCATTGAAACATTTTTGGAGGCGCAGTTGTCAACATTTACTAGAAAAGGGATCCTTAGGTCTCTTTACAAATAAAACAAGATTTTCAACTCATTATTGAATGTGAAGGACTTATCTTTGAAATATTTCATCATTGCTTGTTATTTCGAAAAAGTTAAATATATTAATGCGTTTTTATATAGGAATATAAATTAAATTTTGTTTGAAATATATTTTTTGTTTTAAATTAATGAAACGTCTTTAATTACGGATCATCGTATATTTTTCAATAAAAAAGTATTCCCCAATTTTAAATATTATTACTAGAGATAATTAGACTGAAGCTTATAAATTATAAAAATTCCCAATATGTAGTTTATACTTTTTAATGAAAAGAAGTTTTATAAAATTTAGAACATATTTTTATATATTTAGGAAGATATACGAAAATAAAGACATGTATGATTTCTTTAAATTTAATTCAGCCATCACCATTCATCAATTATTTAGAGTTCAGATTATTTTTTAAACTGCGGAAAGTAGAATGGAGAAGTGGGAGCAGTATTGACACACTGCATGTATCCTGTTTTCCAAACATGGCGAACGGAGACCATATCGAGCAATCTGCTGTAAGGTCGCCATGTAACCATTCCGGGACTTTGTATCATTAAACTTGAGGTGTGGTTATTAGAATGTTCCTCAATTCTTAACTCGCTAAAGTAATGCAAAGGCAGTTGAAGAGTTTTAGAGATGTTTGAATTTTCAGTCCATTTGGCCTGATATTTGACATTCCCAAATTGCTGATGGTAGGTTGGTGAATAATAAAAAAAATCAATAATCAATGTTTTTATGATCGCGTTACTGTCCAATGTTGTACAGTTTACTTGCGAAAACTGAAGAGGCTGTGAAGACGCGTTGAAACATTGATGATGATTTGCGTATGCCTTGGAGTTGCTATTGAAGTATACCTTTTTGAATTGAATTATGTTGTCTGACCTTTGCTGAAAGCTAAGACTGACAAAGGTCCAATGCTTTTGAGCATGAATAACATCGGAGAGGGTTGCCAGTTTCACCCAGTTAACACAGGTATTATTAGAGCACCCGTTTGGCTTTTTTAATTGGTCATATGCCGCTCCACCATCCATGTAAATATTTACCGATTCGAAGTAGCGACTTGTGTCAATTTTTCCGACAGATAATCCAGTCGGTTTTTTGAATTCCAAATATCCATGGTAATGTTGGGTAAAAGTAAAATGAAACACGGTTATTGAACCAATGATATGCATGATAAACCCGATCGATAGCATAGTTCTTATAAAACTTCGAAATGGACCAGAAATTTTAGCTGGTTCCTCAGGATCGTCCACCCCCGGATTAGCATAACCTTTACCAGCTTGAATTTTCTCATACCAAAATTTGGCGAGTATTCCAATAATTCGCGCGCTAGATAAAGCCAAAAGAGTTCCCGCTTTTACAAGCTGCAAAGTGGAGATCGCATATTCATGGCATGCGGCTATTATGCACCCGATGATTATTTGTGGAAGATTTTCAAACCAAACGACCACAAGCCAAAGTACCTCGGTACTGACTACGAGTTGTCGTCTGAGAAAGCATTCGCTTACATAGAAAACTATTTCAAATGCGAATAAAACCGTTCCGATGAGTGTAAAAGTCAGAAGAGACCATATTAAGCGATAATCAATTGATCCATAAACCAGACCCGGTTTCAATATGATCAAATCGGAAAACAGAAGCCAATCTATTGTAAAATCTGTTGCGCAGATAATAAATGAAAGTGTTAGTAAGATAATTACTAGACAAGGATGTCTGGAGAGATTTGATAGTGAATTTGAATCTACCGCTGTACCCATTGTCCTGTTTATAGAATATTTTATGAAAAATGATTTTTGATCATAACATTAATATTCATGGTAAGAAAAATTGGTTTCGACCATAAATTAATTGCAAATTTTTAAAAAGTCACGAATTTATAAAATATGCTGGTGCCTAAACATGCCATCGCATAGAAGAGAA
Source organism: Vannuccia rotundouncinata (assembly GCA_034780395.1). NCBI lineage: Eukaryota > Metazoa > Platyhelminthes > Proseriata > Coelogynoporidae > Vannuccia > Vannuccia rotundouncinata. The sequence continues at coordinate 7,774 of JAUZNC010057791.1, read as the reverse complement.
GATATTACATTTCTTTATTAGTGACTAGATTTTTAGAAATTGATCGTGTTTTTTTGTGAATGGAATAACATAAATTATATAACCTCCCAATAATAAAAATATGAATGCAGACATTTAAAAATATTTCCATTTTGTTGTTTGAATATTATGCGAACTACAATAACTTACGATTTGCATTAAAAAATAAATATGAATGTTTGAAAGTCAGAATACATTATCTGGTTAATTTCTATGATTTTTTTATAAAGGAAATTACAATAAATATAATTAAATTAATTAATTTTTATTAACGGTAAACGACGTTTGAGGTGGCCGCCAACCCAATGGCATGTTCATTGTTCTGGTCAAATGAACTGAAATTTCATGACTTTTCTATCTTATTAACATGTATTATTATGTAAAATATCAGGTTGATCTGTAAAGAACTTTCATAATTAGTAGCCTACTAAAAACCTATTCGAGGACATTTGGGTTAAAACCAGCCCAGTGATTCGCTAAGTAGGGAAACCAACCAGCAGTCGATGATCACCCAGAAACCTATAAAATCTTTTAACAACCAAACAAAATCAGGAGTCCAAACGAAAATGCCGAAGGTGGTCATACTTGGTGACCTTCAACCTGCTGTAATCAATAGTGGAATTATATTTGCATCCAGGAAAGAAAGGACAGCGTTGGTGTTAATTAGCTACAAAGTTACAATTTCTTCTACTGCATACAAATTTCATCGGCGTGTTCTGTCCTATATACACTACAGAAAGACAGAAAGACAAAGTTTGCTTGCCCTGATTGCAATCAAACTCAGCTAACCACAGAGCACATGGATTCTCACATTGCTCTTGAAACGATTGAGACAAAAACTTTCTGTTCTTTATTCAACATATAATTTATTCAACAGTATAATGTTGTGGTTGTACTCTAAGGCGCATTTATAATGACAACCATTATTTTTTTTAGTTGCACTATTATCACCTATAAGTAAAATGCATTCGTGTCTATGTATGTTTTTGTAAACTGCACAAAACTTTTTGTTTCTATACAATACCATTATCGAATCAATATTTCTCATTTCAAACTCTAGATTTAAAGTTTTAAAAAATCAATACAGTTACATAATTTAGGACCATATAGCGAAAATATCCTGCACGGTTTAATGATTTTAATTAAATTAAATATTCGATTTAATATAAATCTATAAATACAAGGAACACTCACTAATTTCAATATTTTCAATATACAAAAGCGATTAATCTATAATTTTTTACATATCGTTATTAAATACATTGATGTGGTTAATGAAAATTTTGTCCATATGTCATATTTAATTGTAAACAAACATAGTTCATTTTAATTTTGCGGTATACTAAACTTGGGTTATTCGGCAACTATTGTATTTTTTCCGTTATTTTATCATATAGAACTTATACAACCACTATAAATCGATTTTTGTTATGGGTGTTTGCATTTACCTGTTCCGATTAGCCGGAGTAGACTGAACTGCAACTGAACTGCATGCAACTGAACTGCACGCATTGAGTTTCCCCTAGATTTTCCACTTATTATATTTCATTGATCAATTAATATATGCATTGTAGGTTACTCAACGATGTTTATTCGCCATTCCGCTCAATTTTGCGAGCGACAAGAACCTTCCTTCTATGCTAAAGTGCTAAAAAACTGGAAACTAAAAAGATATATATCTATAAATCTGAAATATATTTATATCAATAATCAATACGAAATTCATGGGATTTATTATTGCAATTTTTATTAATAATTCTCTATGTTCTCCATAGAAAACTACTGACAATGATTTGTCATAGTTAGTAGTGTGTAAATTTAGTTGAAAACTATTTTTTAAAGTGAGGGTTCTTGTACCTTGCTCTATATTCTTTCGTTTTGTGCATGTTGCTTTGCTGCTCTGCCGTTATTCCTATGAGTTTCTTAATTCCACCAATTCACCTTATTTTTGGTCTTTGAACCCAGTACTCCGTGCTCTTCGAAACCGTACGTATATCTTCCAAAATCTATTTTTGTCATCGTTTCTAATTAGTTTCTAGTTTCTGTCCGTTTATACGATTTAGAAGACTGGCGAGTACTTTGATTGTTTTCAAGATAGTATCGTTAGTTTTCTTTTCCGTCCACATCTCAGACGTATTGATATTGTTTTTCTCTTCCTGCGTGAGAGTCCAGCTTTCACAGCCATATAAATACCAGTTTTATTTTTGTCCGGCGAGATATTATAGCATGATTATTCCAGATTTTCGCAGGCTGTTTGCGCCATGCCTATTCTTCTGAGAATTTCTTTCGAGGACTCTCCCTTTTTTATGGTGAATAAGCCAGGAAATTGAACATTTTGACAACATTCCATTTGCAGATCTACTAGGACAACGGGATTCAGTAATCAGTGACGTGTGATCAATATACCGTAAGATGCCTTTACGACCACCGATGTTTGCGCCGTCATTAAATCCAACCATGGCATCTCTCATGATTTGTTCAGCATATGTATGAAGCAGTAAGGCTGGGAGGCAGTGCAACCAAGATGAACTCCTTTACCAAAGTAAAACCAAACACGCGGATTTAATATAAATAGGTTTATAATATAAATATATAGTAATACAAAGATATTACACTAAATAAGAATTTCACTAGATCATGGCATTACTCAAAATACTTATTTTACTATTATACCAAATTCTATATTAATGTAAAATCTATAATGAATGAGATAATTAATCAATAGTCTCAGCGGAGTGAGAAAATCAGTGAAGACAGAATATTTCTATATACCATAGATATTTTATACATGCTGGAATTAAACAATTTTTATATTGATTTCCATATAAAGGATTGTATTTTGGCAGCTATATCTCTGGAATAATTACAATCCCTATGATAATAAATAGCTGCTATTGATGCTGATGACAATTTAAAAAAATTCATATTCTGTAATAAATTTAATTTAATGTATATATCAATAACACTTAAAACAAATAATTAGTCAGTTTCGAACAATATAGCTGTTTCGAATTACATTTTTATTGTATGTTCATTTCATTCGTCATGTTATTTTGTTAACTTGTATATAAACAAGTTTATAGAAGTTGTCCAGAACATGTCATTCAAAAGACATCAGTACATAAAAGCTTACTCCACTGACGAGTGTAACTCTCCTGGGCGTCTTAATAATATATTCAGACAATTCGGAAACAAACAACAAATGTCCCCGAACAAATTAAGAAAGAGAAACAACAACATCGACTTAAAAGAAATTAGTACTGATCAGAAAAAGAACGTCAATAATTCACCAAAATCAACCAAAAGTGGTCAAATTCTAATAGATAAGTCGTGTGTTATGGACCCAGAGACTTTCAGTTCAAACAAAGTTTCTGACAAAACTTCTGAAAAAAACATGGAGTCAAAGTCATCAGTAAATTCTTCACTTCTAAAAAATTGTTATTACAATATGAAATATCACAAAACGCCAAAACTATCCGAATATAAATTTGTTGAACCCTCTAACCTGGAAGAATCGTTCGAATTTAGATTTAAAGTAGCGGTCTCTCTAACTGACATGGAGCAAGTTGTACGACCGTTCACCGTGTGTGGCGAAACCACTTCAGCAGCAGACGAGGATCATATCAAACCATTCAAAGGATTTGCATCGGACAGGAGAATTATTTCAATTCAACGATTCAGCAATTGTAAATTTTCTCTGCCTTATGGACCGTCGGTGTTTTTATACAAGGGAAAAACCTGTTTAGAGGTGTCAATTGTTGGACCATCAGAATGCAACATCTTGAAGGCAGTTAGTTCGATTGAATCTGTAATGCCTGAGTTGGCGAAAAAATGCATGTTTAATCGTAATGAGATTTTCTCCTCTTTGTTGCATCAAGGTGCAGGAACGTGGATAAAAAGGATTTTAGTCAATAATAATTCATCTGTTGATGCAACTAAAAGTGTTACATCTGAACCTCAATCCCCAAAAACGAATCGTAAGAAGATACTGAAGAATTCTACCGGGGTATTTATTGCGGACATGGGGGACAATTCTACCCTTGATCAGGTATCAGCGTCATTTGGATCATCTAATAAGCCAGTCAATTCATGTTCCAAAATTGAGGAGGATCAAAGTTTCAGAAAAACGATATTGGGAGCGCACGGTGACACGTCGATAATAAAAAGGGTCACTTGGCAAGATTGTCCTTTTCAACCTTTGTCACAAGAAATTGCTCAGTCTACTGTTGCGTATAATAGAAATACACCTCCGAACCTTGCAATAGAAGCATTTTCCGAACCAAGGTTTAAAACAAATAAGAAAAGTGCTTTTAATGATAATATTTCAACTCCAATACTCAAGTCAAATAAAACGCAGAATGTAAATTGTGAGGATATCACGCTGCAGAAAAACAATTTTACGGTTGAAAGATTAAGTCTTTTAGTAAAAGACGATTTAAAATTGGAAAAATCAGTAAAATATTGCAATTATAGAAAAAATTCAAATATATATAAGAAGCATTTGCAGAAAATTATTATAAAAAATAATTTCACCAAATCTCATAAAGATAATGGACAAATTTCGACTCCAAAAAATCTTTCTCAAAACAATAACAGTCCTATATCAGACGATTCTCCAAAGGATTTATATTATAATCAAAATGGCATTCTAATCGGGAAAATTTCTAGCAAAAACATCGAAGGTAAGGGTTTTTATAGAAACGTAAAAAATTTATTTAGCAAACTATCTGGGACTCACTCTTTTAAGCCTGTTGAAAGGGATGAAACACTTGAATTAAACAATACTAAGATTCTGACTATCTGCAATCTACCAAATATCCGTTCCAAATGCGAGAAATACCGTATCGAACTAAAAATTCTAAGACCTCTTAAAAATAGATCCAATACTTTGAATTCGATGAAATTGTCTTTCCTAGAATGTTTAGCACTTCGGAAGTCTATGCGACTATTTCGTCACGACGAGAATGCCCTCCTGTTGAGTAAACGACTGATCCTTCTTGGAAAGCAGTTTGAAATCTCGTTTGATTCTTCTGAAATATTCTACAAGCAACAACGTAAACTAATTCGTGTAAAAATGACTTATACAAATCGATCGAATTTACAAATGGCTTGTAGATTTATTACGTGTCTTCTCTAAAGAATGGTTTTAGAACCAAAAGTTGACCTGTTTTATTTGTAGAAGATATTTAATTAAAATATAAATATTTTAAAAATATATAATTTAACTAAGATATTAAACTATTTCTGTACAATACAAAGAAGACGTGAAATTAATAGTATCATTACAAAATTATAACAAATCATATTTCTTTCTTAAAAATATCTGGTGAAAACTTGTAAGACCTGATACCGTCACGATGATTTTATACATTACGAGTTATAGTATAGAAACTATATAAATGTAATGTTCTTTTGTTCTTTGTTAATTTTCATAAATATAAGTTTTACAAATTCTTTTCAATTTAGATTTTTGGTTAGGAAACATTTTCGGATCGTAAATATAAACGTATTAATTTTAAATCTGGAAAATACGAAATATGAAAGGATACTTCTCAAATGTGTGCTTAAAATAATTTAAAAATATTATTATATACTTAAAGATTTTATTGATCAACAAAATTTTTTTTTTAAAGTTCATCTTTAGCAATTATTTATAATGCAGTCTCTTTTGTAGAAATTCTTTTCTTTCGAGATTTTAAATACTTCCTTGAAAGAATATCCGAGCAATACAATCATCGCTGTTTCAGTTTTTGGAAACAACTTGTGTGATTTGTTGCATGATTTTAGTTTATCTAGCTTAGCCGGAACTATTACCAGCTTTCATAAAAATACGATTTATTCTACGACCTGAAGAAATATATTTAATTTGAGTAATTTGTATAATAATGAAAACTCATTCTATAAAAAAACACAACTAATATGAAGAGATAATAATGACCTTTTTTAATTCTTCTAAAAAGATTTTTTTTTAAAGTTTTCAATATAATGGAGACTTCAATTTAAAGAAATATTTTAGTATTGTTATGATCTGTCTTTGATGAAAATATAACCGATAATTATGACAATATTTAAAAATGACATTGTACATAAATAAATATTTTTATACTGTCATAAAAATAGTGGCGTATAATTCAATACGAGTGTGTAACAACAACCCAGTTACATACATTAGCAGTATAATAATGCTTTTATATAATTAATCTTTTAAGGTGGCTGAACGGGTAACACCTTTGCCTTCAAACCAGAAATTAGTGAGTTCTAATCTCGGTACGTACTCCTGGCTTTAATATAATGATTAGCACTGCCGTATTGTTCCATCAATTTAGATGGTCAAAGCATATATCTATACTTTCATTTAATTAAATTGATAATGATACCTATGCGTCCATTTAATTGAATTGATAATGATACCTATGCGTCTATTTAATTAAATTCATAATGATATCTATGCGTCCATTTAATTCAATTGATAATGATATCTTTGTCCCGAGCAGAGCTATTTAGCATCCTTTGATTTAAAAAAGATTTCGTATATTATTTTCATCTAATAAAATAAATGAGCAGAGAAATGTAATTTTATTAATTGTCTAAAATAAAATGTTATTCCCGGATCCCAGAGAGTTTTAATCAAAATAGTTGCTGCAATTACATGATACTTATATCATGTAATATGATCCATGGGATGATCAAATATCTAAGTCTTTTGTTGCAGAAATTGTACAATATTTTTTGATGAGGATTTTTGTGTTTTTCCATATTAAATAATATAATCAATTTTTATGGTTTTCGGTCAATTTTCATGAAAATGCGTTTGTCATTTTTTACATTTTTAATTTATTAATAATTCTAAGCATAAAATAATAACACAATTCATTTCAACTCCTTTTCAATTATCTTTCTCATATGCTCCATGGCTTTGTGTAGATCAGAATATCCGTTCAGCACTAAAATGTTAATTTTCAGTTAGAAATTTCGAAATGTCCTCGATTGAGTTAAAATGTGTTCTTTGATCTTCCAGTATTGGAATATGTACTTATAGCACAAGTTTATATCTGGTGAGTATGCGGTTGTCTTAAAAGGCACATTTTTCCATTCTAGATATTCTGCTGTTGCCCGAGAAGTGTGTTTTTGTTGTTGTTGCTGCTGCAGACCCCTTTCCCCTCATCAGACCAACCAATGATTGTTGGTCTGATGGAGGTCGAAGGTACTCAAGAACGGTTCGTTCATTTTTCAGGTCTTCCACCTCCCCTCTCAAGCCTAGTCTAGCCCTAGTCCCCCCCCCAAGGCCGCGCAGGCGAGCCAGGGGTCCTTTCCCTCATCCCCGCCACATCTGTTGATATTAATAGATATCCGCTAATTAAAAAAATTACAAATACTTGTTTTTAATAATATAGCCATAGACATTACACTATATAACTACAACTAGATCTGCAATCAAAAATAAAATGTTTAGCTGGCGTGTTATTCAAAAAACGGTAAATTTTTAAAGTAAACGGTAAACGGTAAATCAAATTAAAGTAATACAGCCTATATCGTATGTAATATACAGATCCACTGTAACCAATGCAGGCGCACCTAATTTTCTGTAAGGAAGGATGTCTACTAACCCTGATTTCATAATTCGCACATCAGTTTGTACACTCTTAACTCAACAAGATCGATTTTTATAAACAAAAAACAGTTTAGAGAAAAATTAATAAAATTATTGACAAAATTAAACAAATTAGTTATTTATTTTTCAAAATTTCATGGCGAA
>JAUZNC010057790.1:0-12265 GCA_034780395.1 Vannuccia rotundouncinata | reverse complement strand
CTATTCTATTCTATTCTATTCTATTCTATTCTATTCTATTCTATTCTATTCTATTCTATTCTATTTTATTCTATTCTATTCTATTCTATTCTATTCTATTTTATTCTATACACACTCTATACATTTCCGACATAATCGATTCTTACATTTTGAATCATCAAATATATGCAGATGATATATATATGCAGTCAAATATATTAGACCTATTCTCAAATCTCTCTATTGGTTGCCAGTTTCTGCACGAATTCAATTTCGGAGGTGCTGTTTAACACACAATTGTCTTTTGGAAATGCTCCAACTTATCGATTTCGATTTACGATCCCAGTCCGCCATTACTCTTTTGTGCCCACATTCAGCTCAGTGCGGTGCCTTTTCCTATATTGTTTCACGTTCGTGGAATATTTTACCTGGTAATTTTAGTATTATCATGCACTTTAAAAGTGGTTTTCAGGGTTTTTATAAAAGTGTTTTTTAGGGGTTTTCTATAACAAAAATCACTGCAAAATTTTTTTTTTCTTGCACTTCAATAAAAATTTATTTTTACATTTACATATAATTTTTTTTTAAATGGTTGCCATAGACTACTTTTAAATAAATAATTGTTAAAAATTGATAACTTGAAGATGTACATTAAATTTTCTAATATGAAATTTATTTCGTATATTTTTTATATATTGATTTAAACATATTTAAATTGTTCATTAATAAGTTTGAATTAATCTCGTCAAATAATAATAAATAAAAACTTAACATTATTAACACAAAATGTTCTAAATATCCTTAATGTTTAAAATTACCACAATTTATGCTAGATATCTAACTACTTGAATGTATTTTTAAAGTAATGTACTTTTCAAGTTTTCGTACAGAATTCACAATAAATGTGAAATGGTCAATATATCATCTTATAGCGTCTCCACAACTTTCCTCCAGCCAACGACTTTGACAGTCGACTCTCCGTATAAAGTGTGAGGAGGCACTCCTGATCGATATCATTGTAATAGAAAGAAAAACACTTGTCCAGAAGAAAACATCTGAAACAGAAAGCGAATTTATAAATCTGTTTGTAAATTTTTTTATAATTTGAATTAATTTCTTACTTTTGGGAACACATCATCTGAGTACCAAGCATGTGTTCAAAACATCCTCCGTCTTGTTCATTGACCCAACTTGGCCGACTATCGTCAAAAGTAAAAGACAGTTGATTCTTATGCTCTCTCACATTTGTGCCAGCTTTATACTCACAAACGACGAGTCTCTTAGCTCTCTGATCGCAACCTGTCGAATAGATTTCAAATTCATTCTTTACAGATTTATCTTTAACATAAGTACAGTCATTTTGCAAATTGGGGTGATTGCTCATTTGAACCCAACAAGATGTATCGGTCATTATTGTGCCATTTAACCACCTCCAGCCATCTTTATCGGCAGATCGCTCGCTGAACAGATCAGTCAAACCATCCAAAACGTTCCATCTTTTATACTAGACGAAATATCCTTGAAAAAGTCGAGGCTGGTAATAAGGGTTCCTCTTTTCTTCCAACACCATTTGTTGGCTTCACAAAAATTGGTATCGGCCGAAGGCGTTTCTATGAGAAAGCAAGCATTCAATTGCTCTTTAAATTCGTATCCGGTAACACATTTGTTTGAAAACTATTTTTTCGCAATTACAATGTTCGTTACTGTTTGACAAAATTCTAAAAATATCCAATTCATATTTAACGAAATAATCTGGCATTAAAATTCAAACTATTTACTGTGAAACAATATTATTTAAAATAATGAAATTTATAAGACCAAAAAGTTTGTCTGAATCAAAAAACCGTTAATATAATTTTATAAATTAAATAAGAAATTTATTACTTTTCATGCATAGCACATTCATTATATCGTGCATGTATTTGCTCTATTGTTTGGAGATTAGAAAATATTTTACCATAAATCTATTTGAAGTTATTTTTTTTATTTATTCATTTAATTAAAATCGTAAATTCATTAGCAATTTATTTTTCAAACAATAATTTTTTTAAATAAATCAATACTGTCATAAAATAAAGATGTCTTCAACAAAGTCAATCAAAGTTCATCAAATTAATCAAAGTCAATCAACCTTTTATAAAAACCAAGGATCTGAAAATCTTCATCTAACTGGACAATGATTTTTTGTTTATTGAAACATATTATATGAATATGAGGTTGTATTCCTTAATAAAAGTTTAATTTTTCTTCTTTTTGGTTTTTAGATAGAAAATAATTCAGTTTATTTATTGGTTTATATTTTCTTTCATTAATGTATTGATTTGTTGTTACTTATCCAGAATTCCTGAGTTGATCTTAGCAAAAATGATCAGTAATGTATTTCAGGATAACGCAAACCATCTCATTTTCTTCCATCGTAAATAAATTTGGATGACTAATATTCTGGTGTAGCGTTGTTGTTGAAGAAATGAATTTGAATAGAGATTCTCTAGTCCTGGATTAATTTTTCAAATTGATAATTAGTGGAGCGGCCTTCAGCCACAAACATAGTTTTACCCCTCCACACTTAAGAACAAAATATATTTTGTATCGTTGAAATCGTTAGGATGTCGACTTTGTGAAAAGGGATGTTTTACAACCAGGTTCTAATTAAAATGGCCATTTAGTTCATTTAACCCATAAAACGCTTGAAATATATTCTAGAAATTTGGAATGTCTCAATAATCATTTTTTTGGCTCTTTCAAAGTTTCAAGACTTGATAAAACTTGCATTTTGTAATCAAATTTTTTGTATATATTGTTTCAAAAAATCTGGAACAGAGTGGAACCTATTTAATATTATCTCCAAAATTGTTATTTTGACATATTTTCAAAATAAAACACAATTAGGAACACACATGTCCGCAATCTCTTCTCCGACTTAATCTCCATTTGACACCTCCCTTATCCCAGGACGATTCTCACATTTCTATCCGCGACAACAATTTTCAACATTTGACAACATTGACAGCAGTACAAATAAGTTAGGTCTCTAACCTCTGCTGGTGCCGATTCATTCTAGAAAAAAAATCGCCTTGTAGTATCTAGGAAAGTATGAACACACAGGAATGCTTCCAGACCCAGTAAGGCATCTGTATTTTTCATTAGAGCTGAGTATGCCGTTCGCTTTCCAAGTCTGTATAGAACGTTTGTTGTGTCACTTCTTGACAGAGCACGCACGGCTGGTAATGCTTTGCATGCTGCTTTGCCGAGTGTGCATGAATCGTTCCTTTGAGACGAATTTCACTGAGTGCCCAGCATGCATATATACTTCATCGGCCAGTGCCCCCTTCTCCAGTAATATAAGATCAGGACATCCGTGTCGTCCCGAAGGATTATCCTTGGTTGCGGTCTTTCGATACCAGACGAGTGTCCACCTCCTCTTATGTGCTGTACAACACCAACTTCATTCAAAATTTTGACCACTTTTCCATTTTCAAATCCACCTGCATGTACTACCGATTTATCTTCAGGCAGGAGATATTGTTCATTGTCGCAGATGTAGTGACAGATGAATGTAGCGAGACTAGCCTTGTTGAAAGGGCATTTCATGAAGTCTCTGTCGATCGGGATTTCCCTGTTCCCTTTTATCGGAATCCACAATTCCACGTCTGTGTCATTCAGTCGACTTAATTAATTGATTGTTTTCTGTCGTACCAGTCAAAGATCAACGTCACAACTTCAATGGAAGGATCTATGTCACTGTTCTTCAGAAGACGCACAATTCGGCTCAGAACCATCTATTCAAGATCATTGAAAGTTTTGAAACGATTCTAGTTCAGGGCCTGGTACATTGCCATGCCATCAATGATGTATGCAGCTGACAGCAATGACGTCGTGTAATTCTGACATAGAAGGACTAGAATTTCATCCCTATTTACTTATATCATTTTACCGAGATCTGCTTCGTATTTTTCATCATCGAACCATCTTCTTGGAACATTTAAAAAGGAACAGCTGCCAGTTCATAGGTGAAAACCTTGCGCATATCCACGTCATGGTTTTTGATATTGAAAACAGTCTTCTGAAGAGTACCTCCGTATCAATCATTATATTTCTTTCCTTATCACTGGAAAGACACTTCTTCATAGCAGAAAAGTTTTGACTACTGTCTTGGGTATTGGATCCCCACAATTCCTCTTCTTTTTGTCTTTCGTGAAATATTTTAACATTTCCCGATCGTTTTGAGGCACTCTTTTCATCGACTGTTCGACTTCTTCTGATACCACCTAGTGACCACCAATTATATTAACTGGTGAGGTTGGCACATCTTCCAGGCTAAAGGGATCTTGGCATTCTTCCATGATGTATTTATTGATGACTTTACCATCATTCTTATCCTTGGTCTGAAATATATTAAACATTTATTCTTCATAATTTTTCTTTTAATTATATTTCTAATTAATTTTTTTAAATTAAATAGGATCAAATTTTGGTTTTTACAACATAACTTTCTTTTTACAGAGAATATACAAATATTTTCAAAAAATTGACAATATATATTAATGATAATAGATATTAGTATATCACGCGCATTGTTATGATACATCCTATAACAGGAAGAGTATAAAGGTGGGGTCTGGTAGACCGGTGGGGTGTCGAATTAGGAAAGGCAGGTTATTTATCAAAACACAAATTCTTACTGACGTACAAAATATTGAATTTAGATGAAAGAATTTGATAAGTAATTAATACACGAGAGGAACCGTGGAAGCTGTACTCACGAACAATATTTTCAAATGAGTGCTTGTTGTCTGTATACAACCAAGACGATCATGTCAACAAACCCGGGATTCATATGCTCAACTGGTGTGAAACAGTATTCAACCAAAAAATATTCATGACATTGAGAAAGGAAAGAGTTAGTAAGCAAATACAACCTGTGGGGACTGTAGTTAAACTGTTTGATGTAACATCAATTATCGTTTCATTTCCCAAAAGATCCTCATGAACACCATAAAAAATCTTCAACCCATTTATATTTTGAGGGATCCTGACGGAATCACTAAGGATGATTCAATACTGTTATAACACAAATTCATAAAACAATATAACTGTGTGTCCCACAATACACAATTCAACGTCTTAAAAGACAACTCACTTGAAATGTAATGTATAGTCATAATTTATGGATAAAGTTAATTCGTTTTTCAAAGACATTTTTAATATCTCATAATTGATTTTTTTGTATTTTTTTAAAAGTCGCAAACCTTATTTTAAAACGGCAAAATGTTGTTGGGGCATGACAGGATATGACAGTCCCATGGCTCCGACGCCAGTGAATTGTTTTAAGTCCTCCCCTTCCCATAACAATGCGATTGTTAAAAATAATTATACAATATTTCATGAATTTTAAAAAATCACATTGTATTCACATTATGATGTATCAAAGCATCAAAAATTTTATTATTTCTCAATTGTAAGCGACCAGACAAATTCAAACTTGATGTATCATTCCTTAATTAAAATCCCAGGTATGGTGTTGCCAAGCAACTGCCTTTTTTTCAATTTAATGTTATAATGCCCTTCTATTCATGTATCTATAAAAATTGGTTCCCCAAAATTTCGATTGGGAAACTTCCAATTAAACAGTCTAGACGCTTGCCTGAATACTCCAATAAGTTAAAAGTCATTTTATTAAAAAAAACAGGAGTCTTGAAATCGAAAGTTCTAATAAACGGAATGTCGTTCTCATGTGTTTGTATTTCTAGATAAGAAGTTCATGAATCTTTTAAGATATATTTGATTTGAATAGATTTTGAAGATGCTAATCATGTTATAAAATTATTTTAATTCGCAAATATAAATATATTTCGAGCAAAAAAATTCGAATTCGTCCGCTGAATTATATTTTAATGTTATGCAGGCTTCATGTGGAGACGAAACGTTTTTGATATATTAAGGTGAGGGCATACTTCTAGATGTATTTTAATTAAATATTCTTAACATGAAAACGTAAGTTACAATTAATTTTATAGAAATCAGAAATTCGATTGTTGAAATAATATTTGATTTCAATATTACTTAATTTTATTTTGGATCGTTTTAATTCTTCATCTCAATATATTTTTCAATAAGCTTGTACTAATTTAATAATAAAAATGCAATAATGTTGCGCATTTGTGGGATTAAAACGAAAATATTTGTTAATATTAATTCTTGCCAACAAAAACGTAATCACTGCAAATATTTCCAAATTATTTTTTCTTTCAATTTGTTAGAAATTTAGTTTTTACACTTAATTCATACTTTAAAATTTTTTTAAATAAATGATAGTTAAAAATTGATTACTTGAAGATGTAAATTATTTTTTCTAATATAAAATTCATTTCGTAAAATTTTAATATATAAGTTTAATGAATATATTTATATATAAACCGATTTATATTTTTCATTAATATGATTGAATAAATCACGTCAAAAGATAAAACAAATAAACACAAACATAAAATAAAATTAAATTAAATACTAAAATTTAAAAATTGTTACCCGTCATTGTTATCAAAAATGTTTTAAATATTCTTCAAGTTTAAAATTACCACAATTTATGGCTGATATATAACATTAAAAATACATTCAAATAGTTATATATCTAGCATAAATTGTGGTAAAAAAATCTGTTTTGCACTACAAAATCTTTTTTTAAGTTTTCGTACAGAATTCACAATAAATGTGAAATGGTCAATATATCATCTTATAGCGTCTCCACAACTTTCCTCCAGCCAACGACTTTGACAGTCGACTCTCCGTATAAAATGTGAGGAGGCACTCCTGATCGATATCATTGTAATAGAAAGAAAAACACTTGTCCAGAAGAAAACATATGAAACAGAAAGTTGTGACTTATAGAAGAAAACATCTGAAACAGAAAGCGAATTTATTAATCTGTTTAAGATGTTAATTCTTTTAATAAAATATGAGAAAAAAATATTTAATTAGTTTCTTACTTTAGGGAACACATCATCTGAGTACCAAACATGTGTTTGAAGCATCCTCCGTCTTGTTCATTGACCCAATTTGGCCGACTATCGTCAAAAGTAAAAGACAGTTGATTCTTATGCTCTCTCACATTTGAGTCAGCTTTATACTCACAAACGACGAGTCTCTTAGCTCTCTGATCGCAACCTGTCGAATAGATTTCAAATTCATTCTTTACAGATTTATCTTTAACATAAGTACAGTCATTTTGCAAATTGGGGTGATTGCTCATTTGAACCCAACAAGATGTATCGATCATTATTGGGCCATTTAACCACCTCCATCTTTATCTGCAGATCGCTCGTAACCTCTTTTAAAAAATCCAGAGGCTGGAAATAAGTGTTCTTCTTATCTTCCGACACCAATTGTTGCCTTCAAAAAGCTTTGTATCTTCCGGACTTATATTGTGCTATAAAAGTAGGTATTCAATTTTTCATAAAATTTGTTTACAAATACTGGAAGGTATACATTGAAAATTAAAAAACACAAAAAGCAACATCATTACGGTTATCTTCATGACCACTGAAATTTGATTGTCTCTGTACGAAATTTGTTATCAGTCTTATGTGTCATTTATGTAATAAAGTAAAATCCTTTTTGTAAAATGTAATTTTTGCCAATATTTAGATTCCATGTTTATTTTTTTATCGTGGTTAATGCATTTAATTAATTTTTATTTTAATAGTATTTTTTTATTTATAACACGTAATTAAATCATTTATATGGTATGCAATTATTAAGTGTTTATCCTGTCTTTTTTATGGATATTTTTTTAACTATGCTGTAATTGTCAATCCCAAAATAGGTTATAAATAATAAATTAACTTTAATAATTTGAATAACTAGATACGTTTTTTAGTATATTATAGTCAGTATTAAAGCATTTCGTCCATTAGTATATGTGTTTATTTGGTATTAATTTATTTATCTATGTTACGGTTTTACCTTTGAAAAAGAAGAGTATATACAATGAATAATCGTGGATTAATGTCTAATTTACTTGTAATAAGGATAATATATAAATATATAATATATAAAATAAGGAGAGAACAGAAAATAATGAGTACGATCCGAGTTGCTTAACCAAACCAACGAATCGGCAAAAGTCATACATGTACAAGAAATGTTTTATACAGGACGCTGTTTCATTTACGCTTTTGCCAATTGAAGTGGTGAGGAGAGAATTCAACCAGAATTGAATAAACCGGTAGATCGGTTGTAGTCAAAATTAATATTGTCTATTATTAACCAAAAAGTTGTTTCAAAAAGGAATAATTCGTACCTGAGGGATGGAATAGCTGAAACAGTCCTCTGATTTATCCTCGAAACTCGAAAACTGGTGAAAAAGCCGAGACATTGAATTGGTCTGCAGCTGGAAATAATGGATGTATAATGTACATGCAGCCTTTTATGTAGCATTGAGTCGGATGTATATAAATAGAGGTTATAGATAACTCGTATGTCTTAACTAAACGTTTAATATAATAATAATTGGATTGGTGCAGTCCGAATACTGGACAGATACTGCACTGCCTCCCTCTCTCATTATCTTCACAAGTTAAATGAGTCGTGTTGTTGTCCTTACGACGGTATCATCGTCAGTTTCACAGGAAATGCCAGCACCGTTTTGATAAACGCATCTTTCATATGGAGTGAATTTGATTACATGACATAGTGACAACAGTCCTCTCCAATATAGTTTCAGCATAGATCCGTGCTTATTTCTTTAATTGGTAAGTAGCATCCGCTTGCAGATACTAATTGACTGATATCTGATAGTGAAGACATGTCCTGTAGCTTTGGCTAGCTGGTACACGAGTGTATTGGAAACTAACTATACAATAGTATTTCATTTATTAACCATAATATTCATCACTGGATATAATTTGCATTCGACCAGTTCAACCTTGGTATATTAGTAAATTAATATCATATAAGATGCAAATTATTCTGTCTTTAGATTCAAACTGTTTTAGTATTATATTTTAAAATAATTTTAACAGAAAATCCTTCCAATTTACGGAATTAAGAGAATAATTTTAATATTTTTGTTTAATTTATTTTGGAAACATTAATTTATTGACGAAACAAGTTTTACAAGTATATGAAATATCGTTTTTTACCAATGCGATGACCTTCTTATAACTAGAAACGTACAAAAGAATGTTTTATATATATATTACGTTGTCTGTATCTGGTTACACCCATTCACAGACTGTTCACTGATATCTGTTGGGATATTAATTTTTATTACTAGGAGATGTATCTAGAAGACAGGGTTATATATTGTAATTTGTTCGTAAACAATTTTTTTACTATTTGTTACAGAATCAAAATTGATCAATATTTATTTTAGAATCATTAAAGCAGAGATTTTTTTATTGTTTTTTACAACATTTAACAATTTCAGCTCAATATTAATTTTTTAAAAACCTTTTTAACTTTAATTCTATTAAGATTTATTACAAATCAATAACACAAAATTTCTTAGTTCAATTTCATAGACTAACAATTGTAATGATAAAAAAGGGTGCCTCCACCCTTAAAACCATGTATTTCGAATAGTTTAAAACACAATTATGAGAGAACGGTAGGGTATTTTAAATGATTTGAAATGAAAGGAGGATGTTTATTGGATATTAAAATGCTCCATCGTCCTATAAAATCATTCTTTCATTCTTTTTTTCTCAAATTTCTGTGGTTTTTAGTGTATTTTTTATCTCTAAAAATATATACCTGTAGGGATAATATACACTTAATACACTTAAGATATTAAAACAGTTTGTAACTGTAGCCTATAATGTATTAACTATATACAATTAACATCGTTAATATAATTTTGACATATTTCAGTCTAAAATACACACCTTAATATACATCGTAATGAATATGAAATTATATAAACCACGTATAATGGCTGTTAATACATCGCATCACATGCTGTGCCGATTTTAATACAATAATTTAAGATCCGGTATATTCAATAAGTTGTTTGTATAATGCACCTCATGTCGTCAAGCCAATTGTAAGTCATTCACTTCCTTTCCATCCTCTTCGGTATATAACTGTATCCGGGCTTCCTGTACTACGTGTATCATGGGGAGTACAGTAGAATACCGCTATTATATTACTGTTATTAAGTGTAATGCTGATAATATAAGTGTCACGTTCACTATTTCAAGTCAAACCTTTATATTTAATATCATCAGACAGAATATTAGATACGTTATTATAGTTTTAATAAAATTTATATTAGAATTCAGATAGTATTCATAATTAAATTATTAAACAAATAATATCAAATTTATCGAATGACATAATACTTAATCAAATGAAAAAAGTGTACATATTCGTCGATAAAGTTGTATTTCCATATTTTAAAATTATGTATTAAATAGAACATTTTGTCAAATTTTGTGTTATATATCCATGATTTGATTTCACTTTTTATCGATTAATATTAATTGATGATTGTTTGCAGTCAACATTGCATTCTTCCCAGCGGCTCGCTACTTACCGCGTTCCCCAAACGTGTTTGCACATAAGCCTCGTTTTATCTGGAGTTCTACATGAGTTCTTTCCCACACAATAATTCGGAGCATGATGCGTCGCCATGATTCACATCTCAGCTGCATCTATCTTTTTCATCCCTTGATTTTAACGTCCTTGATGCTTCAGCGCTATATGAGAAAACTGTCCACACTACAGAGTGCTTCACACAAGAGCTTTCATGAATTTCACTTTCAGGGTATGCAAACTGCCTTATCTCCACAAAGGGGTAATTGTTTTCGCCATTTTTTATTTACTATGTCTATTCTGATTGCAATTTCTTTTGAACATTGTTTGTAAAAAATTCATACATTAATTGTGTTTCAAACCATAAAAATCATTCTCCTTGCAATAATTATTGTCTTAAACAATTATTAAGTGTAATGTTTTTGATAATATATTAAGAAAAGGTTTATAAATTTGGAATATCCATTATGGATAGCCCTTGTTAAATATAGATTACAAACAACAGCAGACATGTATTGGCAATATTCGTTTTACTTAAATAACAAACTTCTGTTACGAATCACATAGAATGTACATTCAGTAAAGAAAATATATATATGTTTAGGATGTATAGATCGAGATTATTAATTTTTAATTTTTAAAACAACACTTTTAAAAAGTTACATATCTTTTCATAAATTTTGATGTTTAAAGAAGTCTGACGTATATAAGAAGTTTTGATTTAAAAAGATTGAATCCGATTTTTTATTCAACTTTTAATTTATTTTCGTATAAATAATATTTGGGGAATATTCTCTGACTATAGCAGATTGAATGAAAATGATAGATTTCCCTTTGACTAGCTTATAAAAGACAAATTTTTGAAATAATTTTAGAAAATTATAATTTCTACATAACTAATGTGTTCTTTTGTTGGAAAAATATGTTTCATATGTTTATAAAATAATTATTTAATACAATAATTATGTGTCCATTTTTTACAATATATTAATTTAAAGATTGTAAATTATTATAAAATCATTTCAATATATATAATTTATTTTATTTAAGATTTTTACTTCAATAAATACCAATTTCTTAAAGAGAATAAATTTTAAGTGATGACTTTTACTGTACTTTTAAAATATTTACAGTATGTATTTTACAATATGTTTTTCATCGTTACTTATGAGTATTATGAAATTGTTGAACATATTTTATGTGGATTTCCTTGAAAGGTTGAAAATGTTAATGTTTTGTTTGCCAATTGTTATGTCTAGGTTGCTGGATTGGTAAGTAATCGCATTTGACAGATGAAGTGGTTAGGCATGTCGCATGGTTGATCGTTCCACTTGTAACGATAAGTTCGTTCAAGCTCCAAACAATGTTCCCCACCTCTTCCGCCCCCATCTGGGTTGCCAGGATACCAATTGTGAAAATTCTTTATCGCCGTATTGCGCACACCCGCCCATCTCCAATCGCCCGAGTTACCTAAATTGTTTCCAGCAGTCCAAAAACTCTCAGGGTATGAGTCTAAAATTAAACAAATTAATTATTATTAAATCTAAAATAACATTAAAATCAACACATCCATTTAATAATATGGTGATCTGAAATAATAAAATTACTATCTTTTCTACTATAATTCTCAATCAATAATATGAAATAATGAAAACAATAATATCAAGCTAGAAGAGTTATTATTCATTTTCGCCATAGATTTTGTATTAAATCTCAGTATAAATAAAAAGTAATATTACCCCTGAGTTTGAAT